>JANIJH010000004.1:60284294-60301622 GCA_024520975.1 Erythroxylum areolatum | reverse complement strand
TTAAATAATAATAATATCATGTTAGTATTAACATAATGTTTAAATGATGGAGAATTAACTCACTTAAAATTTTCGTCTACTTAAAGACATTTCTGAATTTGTTAAAAATATTAGAATTTAATTTACATACTTTAAGATATTAGGATTTGATTTATATTGTATTATAATCGATAAGGCTATGATTAATTAGATGTAAAAATTTTAATAAAATGGAATGAAATAGAATAAATGTAATAATTTATAATGAAATGGAACGTAAATAGATGTAATATTAGAAAATCATTATTTGAAAAAAATGGAAGGGTTCATAATGTAATATAGTAAAATGTTATTTGGATAAATGGTTTATAATGTAATAGTGTGTAAAGTTGTTTACCATCTTATATGAAATGAGATGTAATATGAAATATTCCTCTTTTATCACGCTTTATTTCATTATATTATAAATGAAAATTAATATCTTGAACTAAATGTATTGGTTGACCGTGAATCCATAGAGCTTAGGCCCATGAAGGTTAGACCTTCAACTTTAAAACGGCCCAAAAAGAGAAGGTCACAATCTTTAAACGGCAGCGCTTTAGAGGGTTCTTCAAAACACGTTCTCATTTCCAGGGTTTTGAACAATCCCGTCTTCTTCTACGTACTACCTTCGTATACCATTTCGTTATCATCAGGGTTTAAGCAACCCACAGTACATACACACTATCTGGAAAATGGAGGCTTTTGCTAAAGTGAATTACCGTCACCAACCACTCCACCTCTCACTTGATTAGCATTGTCCATTTTTCTCTAAACCTATTCAATCTCTTTCCTTCGGAACCTCACATCCACCTTTGTCGTCCTCATCATCACCGTTCAGATTATCTTCCATCAGAGCTTCATCTTCCTCACGATCACACTCCTGGCATAACCCAAAACCCTCACTTTCTCAACATCCTCAAAACTCTCCGTCTTCACTGCTCCAGACCCTAAAACCCTATTTCAAGAATACTGCCGTCATTTTCACCACTGCCGCCGCTCTATTCTTCGCACAGTTAAACGCTAAACCCGCAATTGCCTCGCCGGTTGCGACGCCAGCAACGGAGGAGACCACTAAGGAGTGGGATAGAGAAAGCGCTTCGCTTGAGGAGCAAGAGAAGAGAATCGAGGAGCACTTGGCTCGTAACGGAGACGATTTCGAGAATCTCCGGTATTTAATGGAGGTGAAGATCAAGTCCAGGAAGTTTCTAGAAGCAGTTGACGTCGTGGACCGCTTAATCGCGCTTCAGCCCAACGACGAAGAGTGGCCTTTACTAAAGGGTCAGATTTTAAGCTTTAGCGGCGAGACGGAGACGGCGAGGAAGATATTTGAGGACATACTAGCGAAAGATCCCCTTCGCGTGGAGGCTTATCACGGTGTGGTGATGGCGAATTCGGAGTCCGGTGAACCATTCGATGGAGTGTTGAAGAGAATTGAAGCTGTAATGGAGAAGTGCAAGAAGGAGAAAAACAATTCACTTTTAAGGGATTTCAAGTTACTGGTTGCGCAAGTTAGAGTTATGGAGGAGAAGTATGGTGAAGCAATTAAGCTTTACGAGGAGTTGGTGAAAGAGGAGCCTAGGGACTTTAGACCCTATCTGTGTCAGGGGATTATATACACTCTGTTGAAGAAGAAAGATGAGGCTGAGAAAAAGTTTGATCAGTTTAGGAAGCTTGTTCCAAAGAATCATCCTTACAGAGAATATTTCCTTGATAACATGTTTGCAACCAAGTTTTTCTCGGAGAAGGTGGAGAGAGGAAAAGCTGGATCGAGCAGCTAAGAGCTTGTAGATGGTGCACTTGATTTGTGGTAAAGGGGAACATGTACAAGTTATTGCTTTTCCAAACCGTGCATTTATTGCTGTGAGAAATGATCTGGGTAGTGATTTTTTAGCGAAATTTAGACTGCTATGGTAGTGGATGACAGTTTTACAGATACAACAGTTGTTCTTTTTGGTAATTCATTTTTGCCTATTCTGATATAGCATTCCATATCCTGTGCTCTCTTAGTAGACTTCAATTGCTAATGACTTTGAGATCGAATTGCCTTCCATTTTGTTTCTAGTCCCACCGAGTATGGCATTGCATCGTGTTTGCTTGTGTGATGCTGTGTTTTAATACTTTGATAACCCTTCTTTTTATCTGTACTGAACCTGATAAGTTTGTGATGGTGATGCGAAGTCAGTTGTTATTGAATCCTACAGCTTTGCTTCATTCAGCCCATTGGGCGTGTTTCATATTCCAAATAACTTTCTTGATTCCGTATGTCTCAATGTGCTTATCCTTTGTGAGGTTTTGAAGTCCCATGGTACTCAAATGTGTTGTTCTTATCACTAATCACCCATTCAGCTCATGTTCTTCTTAACTAAGCTTGCCTGCGGAAGAAAAGCTTGTCTGGTAGGACAGTCCCAGAAGAAAAGCTGCAGAATTCTGCCATGTTGCCATTTGTTGCTCTTTTCCTTGCTTAGGAGTTCCCACTACAGCTGTCTCCAAATAGAATTTTGAACCTTTTTTATAAAAATGCAGAGAGGAAGGTTGCTTCTTGTGTTTGTTTACCGGAAGAGTTGGTGTGTGATCATGTTGCTAGATTACTGGCCAGGGTCTTGATGCCTAATTCTGTGTATACTATATTCCTTGTTAAAATATGCTTCGACGTCTTCTCTGGCTAGTAAAATGTAACAAAGACACCCTAAACTGTTCTGCTTCTGGACGCGGTTATTAGGTTCAATTGAATCTGCCATTGTCTTATTGAATGAGATGGATAGGTATTTGAAAGCTTGCGCTGCTGTTATCATTGCTACGAGCTTAGATTTTTGTACAGGGTCAAAATTTTTACTTTAGTTTTGCATTTTGCTCCTCAAATATATTTTTGCTTGAATTATTACTTTATTTTCCAACAATTAGATTGCGTTTACATGAAGCCGGGACTTGGCAGGGAGCTGATTCACCTAGAGTTAGATGATTGAGATTCTTTGCCAGAAAGGTTCGTTGCACTTCAACTTCCCAGTTTCATGAGTACGGGAGATTAGAGTAGTCATGGACTGTTCATCAAATATTATATGACACACCAGCTTCTGATGTTCGAGTGCAGCTATTGAAGCAGGGTTTTCTTGTGCATGCAGAGCCTGACCTATGATAATCTGAGAAGCTACACACCTTTTTCTTAGCTAGTATACTCTGCTTTAGTATGATCCTAGGTAAACATGTTAATTTTGGCAGCCATTGTATGCAACTCCGTTGAACAATAGATCAGCGATATACATGTTGCACGTTGAGCAAAGTTTTGCCTTAAAGTTTCAGTTCTCCATGTAACTGTGATCCTTTGCTTCTTTCTGTTTCATATTTCGTCTGAACAATCACTCTTGCAGTCGAATCTTCAGATAGATGCTAATGCGGATATTCATTATTGATTCATAGTGCGACTTCAGCTTACAAAATTAGCAGATGCATATATGATGAAGCAGAGGATTGGAGCACAAAAAGTCGAAAAAGTATAAGGTCACCAAGCAATGCATGTTGCTAGGTGGTACTAACGCCCATCACAAAAGGATTGACGACAATTTGATGGTGTTTTCGATGAATGTTTTGTTTTGGTGTATTTTTGACCTTGAGGAATTAAGAAGGATGGAAATTTCAAATTCAACAAACAAGAAAAATAAGGATATACAAAGTTTGATTTCTACGACATTTCTTAAAAACTTGTTCTAAACAATCCCAATGATAAAAATAAAATCTAGAGAAACAAACAATCTACACGCCACAATTGGGAAAGCAATTAATAAATGAAAGATGGTTCGAAAGATAACAAGAACAAGAAAATAATGTTTATCTCTATTGAAGCCGACGACTTTCTAACAATTCTGATCTAAAAGTTTCCAAAATTTGACCTAAAGACATATTTATACCTAGGTTAAGTAATAAAAGGTTGGGCTAAAATACATGAAAGATTAAAATAAAACAAAGTCTAAAAACTAAATAAATAAGTCTGATGTGTGGCGTCACTATTAGATCTATATGTTTTTTGGCTTAAGTGAATTAAATAACTCATTCTTACTAATAAAATAAGTGGCGTATCAAACACTTCTTGGGCTTAAGTGATGAAGCATTAAAATGGTTCAAGTCTTTTTGTCTTCAAGCTTCAATTGTATCCGATCCAAGGATTTAAGATAACTGGATCAATTTAGGCTGTGATCCAACTAGCTTTCGAGTAGGCTTGTCTAGCTTCATCCTCTTCATAAATTGGCCCACATGTGTATAGAGAACCTCCTTGAATCTTTCGGTCCTAACTTTAAATATAGATCTAACTAAAATGACGAGCTCACTTCCATTACATATGTCATCCCTATGATAATCCTTACTCCTGCTCACATCGGATACCTTCTTTGTTTTTCTTGCTTGGTCCGTAAGATATGTATGTATAGTTGTATACATATGCAACATACATATATGTGTACTTCAGGTTCAATCCCACATGCAAAACCACAACGATGACGCTACTGAACTTGACGATAGTTCCATTGAACTTGCTTGTCGTGAAAAGGACAATGATGTTTTTGTTTGGTATCATGTCACTTGCTCGGTTCCTTTTAAGCAAAAGCAAATCGTATGGCACCGACATCAGGTTTGTTACATCTCCAAAATTGGTACTATACCTATGCCTATGCCTATTCCTATTCCTAATCCTAAGTAGTAGGCAGAGACTTCCTGACTTACAACATTAAATGTACAATTTTTAAACAATATGAATTATTTTAAGAAATTAGGAGGCAAATTAAATTTAAATAATTTGTTCTTATCTCTCTTTTTAATATGAAAGAATTTTATTTATAATTTTTATGATATATGAAGAGTTAATATTTTTTATAAAAGATACAATACTTTTAAGTTTTCAAAAATGGGTTCAGAAGATAATGAATTAGGGATTTAAAAAGTTCAATCAGTATTAATATTAGACCGTTATAATTATAGATTAAATAAAATAAAATAATTTTAAATATAATTAAAAGAAAATATTTTTATCTATCGAATAATTTGAAACTTAATTAAAAAATTATTAAATAAAATTTAATTTATTTATTTTAGTTTATAAGAAGTCATTATTTTACAAAAATGGATAGATTAATTAATAAATTATTTTATTTTTTAATAACAAGAACTATTAAAATAAGTTGAATCAAAAAATTAAAAAATTGAATTGTCCAAAATTTTTATAATTAAACCAGCCAAATAAGTGTTTTAATTATTCATTTTTTTCATTATTTTAAGGTAAAAATGACTTTTTTTAAACTATACTCTTTAGATTTGTATTAAATATATGCTTAAAAATATGAGATCAATTCACCTATTCCTGATTCTGCGTACCACCCTGTGCCTCTCTTTATCTACGAGTTACATTTTCAGAGCACAGGGTGACTATTTCCGTTTCCATATGATACCTGTGTTCCTCTCTATCTATGGAAACGGTCACCCTGAAAATACAACTCATACTTTAAATAAATCAACAGGGAACTGATTGATTTGGCTGAAATGTCACTTTTGAGTAAAAAGTAAAACCATGACAAGTGAATAGGAGTATAGTTTTTGTCTCTTGTTAGGTGAACCTGAACCAGAACAGGGTATGGAGTAATTAGCTCTTGGACTCAAGCTGAAACTTAACTGATCTCCCTTGAGAGGGTACAGTTTCCTGAATTTGCCATAGCTCTCTCACACTTACCGCGAGAGTAATCGTTGCGCGGACTGACTTTCGGTGCATACTTTCTCCTTGAGCATGGGGACCACTTTGTTTACCGTAGCACCTCCTGAGTGTGCCACTCTGCTAATGGCGGACCTAGCTGGGGGTCTCCTCCCCCGCCATTATTTGTAATTTGACTTTATGTTTTGCTTTCCCTTGTAACAAAAAAAAAAAATTAGGTAAAAAGTATTCTTATGATTTATAAATTTTTTAAAAATTTTAATCTTTAAAATTACTTGAATTTTTTATAATTTGTATTTTTAAAAATATTTTCTCAATTTTTGATTAAAAATAATAATCAAATACATGAGATGAATATCTTGTATGGTTCAATAAAATATTATTTATACGAAAATTCAACTTAAGTGTTAAACTCAAATTAAAATAATAATAATAACAACAACAATGAAATAAAAATCTTATTATTACGTGGAATTTAAAAAGTTTTAGTAGTATGTAATCTTATTCTTAACTAAGTTGAATTATTATATTAATAAGATTTGATTAGTCTGTATATAATATTTATATTTCATCATTATTTTCTAACTAAAAATTAAGAGAATGAATTTAAAAAAAAAACAAAAAACAAAAAATTTTCAATAATTTTAAAATCTGTAATATCTTTTAAATTTCTTAAATTATACAAGACAATTATATCATTTACTCTAAAAATTTTAAGATGTGATTATAATGCTTACATAAAAGAAAAGGGAAAATAAAGGCAATATCATAGCTAATAGAATATTCTTAGTTATGACTTTTCATGTATTTATATATTTATATTTGAAAGCATAAAAAAATGTATTAATTAACGAATCTGCTACTAAGTATATATGATAATGGGTCAGGCCAGGCCTAAACCCAAGCCCTACTTGCTTGACCGGAAATTTTTATTTAAAATTAAAAATGTAAAACAAAGGATTAAGCTTAGACAGCCCGAGCGAAATTTCATAATAAGAAACCAAAAATTTTAGAGGTTAAAGTTTTCAAAATTAACCCAATTTTCTTATCAATATGCATCTCAACTAAAAGTTCATATCCACTATATTCCTTCACCAAGACCTAACTAGCTAGTGTTCATATATAAAAATATACTAACAAATAAAACATGGTATCCTTTTTTTTGTGATTGAGTCATTTCATTATAAATAAATAAATAACCATCTTTGCTTGATACTTTTGCCACAATAATCCCACTTTTGGGACCTTGTAATTATCTCCTTTCACTCCAAAACAAAAACAAAAAAAAGTAGAAAGTCAATAAAATCTTCCTAATCCAAATTTATAGAATATATAAAAACAGGGTAAGATAAGAAAACTTTTTTGATACAATTTTTTATTACAAGAATATTTTATTATTAAATTAATAAAATAATTTAAAATTTTTAAAAAATGTTTGTAAAGTTATTTAACAAAAATTAATTGTTTGTATGTAAAAAATTTTGTATAATTATTTTTATTTTATCTTAATAATGGTTTTATTTAAATAAAATTGATTAATTTTTTTAAAGTTTAATGTTATAAAGTAGTTTTAAATAATTTAAAATGATAAAGATAGTTTAAAGGAATGTAATCAAATAGAAAATTAAGCCCGACGATTATAAAACTGATCAGATTTGATCAGTTTATTTATAAAAAATTTTAATCAGACAATTTTTTATTTTATTTATTTTAATAAATATTATTAAAAGCTAACTGATAACTAATCAGTTTTTATAAACTAAAATAAAATAATTGAATTTTGTTAATCTCTTTCTTTAATTAAATTTCAACTTATTCTATTAACAAAAATGGTTTATTTTAATAATATTTTAAATTCTTTAATTTTATTCTATATTTATTATATACCTATATACCATTTTTATTTTATCAATTAAATTTAAAATTTGAACTTCTTATTTTATTAATTTAATTTAAAATATTAAATATTACAACCTAAAGCTCTCAAAATCTTTATCCCCATATTCTTTTATCCAAGTCTTTGGTCTATCTAAAACTTATAAGCACAAAAGCCAAACCATTGTTCCAAGACAATGACAATTCTTGAAACTATTGAATGAGTACAAAAGCCCAAACGTGCACGTTTTTTAAAGGTTAATTAGTTGAAACTTTAGACACAAATTCCTTCAACCATAAGCCTTAATCTTCCTAGATTTCTTGTTTCGTCTATAGTCTATGATTAGGGTTATGCTTATGTCTAGACGAATTCATGAACAATGATTAGCAAGTACAAGTCCGTACGTAATCTGCCTATTTTGATCGAAGAGTAAAAAATCTATCTAGGTGATAAGAGACTCCTCTAGCTTAAGTGAAATCGTGGGTTCAAATCGTCCTTATGTATGCAGTTGTTTAAAACTTAAAATCAGAGTTTTGCCTTCCACAAGGGATCTATCTAGTTTGAGCGGGGATTAATCTAAATATAGATGGCTTAAAGATACTTTATCATAATTGGGACCCTCTTAAGACACCTTGTAGACAACAAAAAAAATCTATCAAGTTTGAAAGAGAATGTGAATCGATTCGAATTACATTAATAATTAAAATTTTATTTTTTTATAAATTAATAAATTATTATAAATTAAAATAAATAAATAAATAAATTTTAATTTAATAATCAATTTTCAATTAAATGTTAACGAAAACATTTTTTAATCATATTTTAAATTCTTTAATTTTATTCAATCTTTAATCTATTTTAGATAGCCTAATACCGGTTGAATTTTTTAAACCTTAAAACTTTTGTCTTATCGATTTAACTTCCAGTCTAAATTTTTAAAATATTGATTTTGACCAGTTACTCCACACAAAATTAAGGAAAAATCCAATTTAATATTTAAAAATCCCATAACTCTAATTACTTTTTGTTCTTCCTAACACGGAGAAACTTGCAATTACTGCCATTTAGATACATACTGGGTAAATCTTTAAATTGACACAATAGCCTATAAATTATGTAAATCGGGTACTTCACATTAGACAAGCCTTGGACGACAGGCTCGATCGAGAAAGTGTAAGTAGGAAGAATCAAATACAGAACCTTTTTACCTCATATCTTTCCACTATACCAACTCGACCACCTCTAAGAGGCTAATTTTAACGCTCCAATTATGATTCTTTTAGAAATTAAAAGTTTACGTAATATTTACTTTGTATTAAAATTAAATATTATCTTAATAAATTATAATAAAAAATTCCTTAATTTTATAATGGAAAGTAAGCATTTAGAATATCTGTCTTTTTTAAAGTTAAAAAAATTTAAAGAGAATGTCAAATATAGTTTTTAAATTTAAGATTTATTTAATAAAAATAAAAATATAGCTATAAAATAAAAATTTAACATGAATTCAAACTAAAATTTTAAAAATAAATAAATAATATTGATTATACTTTTAATAACAATTAGTTCAAAATATAATCTTTCGAATAAAAATCTAATTAATAATAATGAGTTGGATTAAATAGTATTAATTGCGAGTTTAAATTTAATTGTTTTAATTAATTAAAATAAAAATTTTAAGATTTATAAATTAAAATAACATTATCTTAAATAATTAAGTTAAAATTATATTATTTTAAAAGAGAAAATTTAGATTATAATAAAGAAAAATAGAATACCACATTATAGATTATACTTAAAATAGCAATAACATTGCACTATAAATACTCATCAGTCATCTCTGAAAGTTCAAAAACTGCACTGGCCATTAATGCCCACACATCGTCCTCCTCTCTCTCCCTCGCCTTCTTCATCGATTCTAACGGATCCCCACTCTCTTTAATGTTCGTATCTCCTCACCCACTCTCCGTACTATTTATGGAGATCTAAGTGTGTGTGTGGTCCTGTTTAGTTTTATCTTCTTTTGGTAATAATTATTTGTCTTGAAGATTATACATGAAATGAGCTCAAAAGTTATCTGATCTTGATATCTTCTTCTCAAGTACCTGAGTGTTTTAGAAGGTTCAAGCGACTTTAGATGTAGTTTAATGTCTCGAAATGGAGTCGTTTCCGTCCTGTAGCTCTAGCATTAATCCTGATCGCACCCACAGTCGTCGATTTGGTGAAAGGTGAATTGTTCGCTTGTTTCTCTACCTTCTCGTGGTTTCTGGATGATGTTTAGTTGAAGAGAAAGTGAACGAGAGCTTTTAGCATTGAGTATTTTCGTTTCGTTCCGCTTGATTTCAGATTTTTTGCAGTTATTTTCTTCGGCACCAAGCACAAGCAGACATTCCTTTTGGATTTATTTTTAGTTTTCAGTATCTCTCGCGCACTGTGCTTAGTTTAATGTATTAGATTTAGAGGTCAACAGCGGAATTTGAATTTTTTCGGTTTCTGTTTCTTCTTTAGTTAAAGTAGGTGTAGTGAATTGCCTTTTCTGCTTTTTTACACAGTGGTTAGGGTTATGATTTTGTTTGCTTCTATTAACTTGAGAATGAATATTAAAAGAAAAACAAAATTAATTTCTGCTGCTTCTTTTTTTTTTTTTTCCAAATTTTCCTTTCTTAGTTTTTCTATTCTCGGTTAGGTAGCTTGCATTTGTGGATTTAGTTCCCACTCTCTTACATTGCCTCAATCTGTTTGGTTTTACTCAAGCAACTTCTGATGTTTTAGTGGGAATTTATTTTCAGGGTGGGCTCAGAAAAAGATAAACTTCTCGAAATTGGTCTGAGATTGTAGTTATCAGACTACTGATAATACTACCGAGGAGGAATTGGTGAGATGCTTGTTGGCATTCATTGATTTGTATGATTTTGGTAAAACATTTAGTGAAAATCATAATTAACTTAATGAAGTGTGATCTGGGTATATCTATAAATGCAAGTTATCTGGTTCATGTAGGTTGTTAGTGAGTTTGGGTGGAGATCTTCAAACCAAGCGGTTGGAACACCAATAAGAAAGTTCTTAGCCGAAGAGATGTCAAAAGAAGCTGAATCCAAAAGAAGGTCTCCTAATCTTATAGCCAGAATGATGGGCCTGGATGGGTTGCCTCCTCAGGAACCTTATGTTAAGCAACAAAAGAGGTACTCAGGGAATTTACAGAAGGTAGCTTCCACCAAAAAGCATGAAAAGAATGGCATTTCACACAATCTTCGCTTTTTGAAGAAAAACTTAAAGGATGAGCAAGAATTTAAAGATGTATTTGAAGTCTTGGATGCAAGAAAAATGCAGTGTAGTAGTAGATACTCACCACAGGCACATGCAAACTCAATGATGGATGAGGCTGAGATGGCAGTCATACGGCAAAAATTCAAGAATGGTAAGCAGCTTTCTACTAATGAAAAACTTCACGATTCAAAGCAGTTTCATGATGCCATTGATGATCTAGACTCCAATAAGGATCTTCTGCTGAAGTTTCTTGACCAACCTGATTCATTATTTACGAAGCATGTCCATGATCTTCAAAGTTCTGCTCCTAACTGCCACTGTGGTCAAATCTCATCCGGAAGATCTTTATATTCGATGGCTTGTCCAATGAGTGACCGAAAATGCAAAATAGAGAAAGAAAAAACTAGAACTAATTTGAAAGATTCTCATGATTTTTTTAGGCAGTTTCATGGTAAACGTGATACTCAAGATTTGCAAAGGTCATCAAAAGTTCAACTAGAGGACAAAGATGAACCAGGAGGTTCTGCCACAATGGTTGTTGTACTAAAACCAAATATCGGGAAAGTGCAGAATACTATCAGAACTGTTTCATCAACTTTTTCCTCCCATGAATTTCTCCCATATGGGAGGAATCACACAGGAGTTTCTGGTATTAGGAATTGGGAGCCTGAATCATTTCGCAAGAAAAAGTGTTCTCAGGGTGTTCTGAAATCAAAATGTAAGTCTAGAGAACCTAGAGAAGTTGCAAAGGAAATCACTAGGCAAATTAGAACTACACTCAGTAGTAGTTCCACAAACTTTTCATCATCTGCATTTAGAGGATATTCTGGTGATGAAAGTTCATCTGACAGGTCTGAAAATGATTCTGGGAATGAGTTAGAGGTGATGTCACTAACTTCTAGAAATTCAAATGACTTGAGCAGTCGTTACAGGCCTTCGTCATCCCATACTAAAGAATCATCATTGAGTATAGAAGCTAGAAGGAGACTCTCAGATAGGTGGAAATTAACTCATAAGTCTGTGGACCTGGGAATGGTGAGTAGGGGTGGCACACTTGGTGAAATGCTTGCAATCCCCGATAGGGCTATGAGACTAGCAAAGACAGAGGTCATGAGTGAAAGGGGGCAAGGTGGAGAACAAGTGGGCGAACCAGGAGGGTGTGCCGAACCTTTCGGTATTAGCAGTAGGGATGGCTGGAAGGGTGGATGTATCCAAAATCTGTCAAGATCAAAATCTCTTCCTACTTCGTCCACTGCAGCTAGTAGTCCTAGAAGTGGCACAGGTCAGGAAACTCTATCAAGGGGAAAGTATATGGTGTCAAAAGAAATTATTCAGAGTAGCAGGAGGGTGGTAAATGAAAGTTCCTGTCTTAGAGAATCTTCATTAACTCGAAATTCAAGATCGCACAATTATAGTAAGAAGTCTCATCACTCTGGGTGCACGTCTAGTGATGATGTTGACACTCCCACAAAGATGGATTTCAGTCAGAATCAAACGCTGAGCAATTTTGCAGAGGGAGATCAATTTAAACAGAACTATGTGGTTTCTGAGACATCACCAGCCACTGTCGTTGATAACAAATTTGTTCTTGAGGATGTGTTGGATGAGTCCACTAAGGATATGACTATGTCTCTACAACATACAGATCCAGAACTATCAACGTCTACAATGATAGAGAGGGGATCCCTTACAAGCAAGTCAGATGTTTTAAGCTTACAGGTTTGATTTTATCTTATTGGATTAGCGTTATACTTGTATTCTCATCAATGCAGCATATATCAGTCCTTGAAAGCAGCAAAGGTCTTGATGCTTGTTTAAGTATCTGTTTCAGACCTTTGTACATGATTAGATAGCCTCAAACATTTATTTTGGCTTTCCAGGAGCCACCAAACGACCCACCTGAGAGTGGCTTGGTCCCCACACAGCATGCTGTAGTTGAACTAGAATCTGCTGCAAGCTCTAAGGAGGATGATCAGCCTACTCCTGTTTCAGTTCTTGAAACACCCTTTGCAGATGATGTATCTTCTGGTTCTGAATGCTTTGAAAGTCTCAATGCGGATCTGAATGGTAATATCTGAAATGCTTTGCATATTTCTAATGCCATAGCACCGCTTGGCTTCAATTTGGAATTTGAATTCTTGCAAATCAGTAACCGTAGGATTCTAAGTTACAGATTTCATCTTGGTTGTGATTACTACAAACAAAGGTGGTAGATCCTAATCTGGTTTTCAAATACTTAAAACTGCGTAGGAATTAGAAAGAATTAAACTCATAATTTGGCTTGGTTGAATCAATCCATAGCATATATAAAAGAGTATCCATGTTTAATGTTTCTTCTAGCTGCTAGTTTCCCCTATGCAAGGAAATTGAATTCTTTCACAAAATTTTAGGGGATTCCGTTAGCTGCATTGTCTGCTTGATGTCATTGTAGTTAAACCTATATGACTTCTAATATCATTTTTTCTGCTCTATAGGATTAAGAATGCAACTTCAACTCCTCAAGCTTGAGTCAGAGGCATATGCTGGTGGCATACTGGTGTCAAGTGATGAAGATGTTGAGGACAGCTCTGTCCCATTTTCTGAAGAGAACGGACTATCTGAAGATAGCAGGGACTCTTCCTATGTGATGCATGTATTGCATGAGTCTGGAATTGATGATACTGATGCTGATACTTTTATAGCCTCATGGCACTCTCCTGAGTGGCCTGTGAATCCCCTAGTCTTTGAAGAGCTTGAGAAGATATACATTAATCGCCCATCTTGGACGTGTTCTGCAAGGAGGCTGCTGTTTGATCGGGTGAATTTAGCATTACTTGTGATTTACCAGGAAGTTGCCAATCCATACCCTTGGGTGAGACAACCAAATAGGATTAGTTCCAGGTGGATAAAGAATGGCCTTCAGGACAAACTTTTCGAAGTACTCGCAAGCCAACAGAGCAAAGGTACTGATGATGTATCTGATGAAGTGCTGACAGGGGAATTGCAGTGGCTGGACTTGGGAAATGACATTGACACAATAGGTAGGGAAATTGAGAGACAGTTGACGCAAGAATTAGTGGAAGAAATAGTACCAATGTAGAGATCTCCAGGATTTGCCTCTGGTTGAGGAACTTGTACAAAAAGCGAAGCAATCAGATGACCAGATCAATAAAGAATCACCAAATCCTCTGTTTGAGAAAAAACCGAGAATGCTCAGGTTTGATCATTGGAGGTAAGATGCAGAAAACAAGAATTAAGCAAAAGATCTTAGGAAGGTACAACTCCCACCTCTTTTATGCCCACAGACTAGTAGAATACCTGATGTACTTAAACACTCTCTCATACACTGTATCCTAGATTTTAACATGTACCTGAGGAAGTATTGAGAGGTAGGTCTGTGTTTTCTTTAATCTAAACAGGAGTATCGTAAGAAGTAGCAGGAAAGCTAAGTAATTTATTTAACTCAACTAGTTAAAATTAATTAAGTCTGACGTGTATAAATATTTAAATTTTCTGTCTTATGTGGCAAGTTACGTCAGTAACGTTAACGAAATTAATAATGTCAGGCTATAACTGAAAAAAATAGAAAATTTGAGTACTTAATTGCTATTTTTTAAATTTGAGTTATAATTACAAAATTAAGTAGAGTTTATGATTTTTTTAATAATTAACCCAAAAAAATTGAAACATCTAAATGTCATTCAATTAAGCATGTCAAAAGGGTAAAAAGTAAAAACACAAATCTCCCCTATAGCTTAAGAAATAATTTTAAAATTTTTTGAAATAATTCTTTCTAGTTTCAAATTTTATTTAAATTATTTCTTTTAGATTTCAATTAAAAAATAATGATAAAATACCTGTAATATAATCATAAGACATGAGCTAATTAAATGTTATTATTATGATAAATCAATTCAACTTTTAAATAGGACTAAATCAATTAAATTGATTTAAATTAATAACTTAAAATAATTTTAATAAATCATTAACTTATTAAATTTAATTAGCTAAGTTCAAATTTAAGAACTTGATTGATTCGTCGTCTGGGTTTTTTTCCCAAATAATTAAAAACTAGGAATTTTTTTAGTTGTTAGCTTTTAACTAAAGTTTACGATAAGGTTTTTTTCAACCCATGTCTAGTAATTTTTTTAAATTAAAATTTAAGAGAATTTTTGAATATTTTAAAATTTAAGGATTTTTTAAATTTCTTAAATTACCTAAAAAGTTTGCATAAAACTGTTTAATGAATGAAATAATAATAATAATAATAATAATAATAATAATAATAATGATGATGAAAATGAAAATGATTTATTATTATTATTATCATTATCATCATTATTATTATTAATTGAATAGTTATTAATTTATATAAGACTAAATTTGTAATCAAAATCTAGGAATTATCTTCAACAAACTTGGTGAGATAAGTCATTAAATTGTTATTAACTAACAACTACTTGTTCTTATCCATATTTTAATTTGAATAGTCGCGTATTCAGGGTAATTAATAGAATTCGATCAGCATGAAAACTATCAGAACTTATCTTCACCATATCTTGTTAATCTAATCTAATAACTTAATCGTGTAGTTAAGGAAGATCAGAAGAACATAATTAAGAACACGTAAAGAAGAAATAAGTATATAGAAATTAAGTAAAGTAATGAGAATGCTATCTTAAGAACACAGAAAACAATAAATGGGTTCGCTAGAAAATAGAGGACTTAGATCAGCTAATAATTAAACGAAGAACCTGAACTAAACAATAGGTTTTGCTGCTATTTGGATTCATATATGGTGACTACATCCATCGATGTGTCGTCTGCAAGTTGTCAAACTTTGTTAATGTTCAAGACCAAACGGCCCTGTTGGATCCAACTGTTTACACAGAGCTAAATAAGTAAGATAAAGAACACGATCCTTAGCTCCTGTCCTGTGGTTCTCGGTGTGCTTGCAGAAGTGCTTGAGGTGACTGAGTTTGCAGCATCCAAGCATTTGTCCCAGAAGCAGAAACAGCCAGTTGATGCATGTTTTCTCTGTCGGGAAGACTGGTTTCACAGAGTTGCTATGGTTGCACAACTTGCAGTCCGGCAATGTCGGATTCATCCAAACCGACGGTGCTCGATCGTGCATGCTGTACTTGTTCTTCAATATAAACGACGCAACCTCCCCAAACTTTTCTTCAAGATTGTACTCCATTTCGTATGTTTTGTCACATCTCTTGCACTGAACTTCGCCCGAAATTGTGGTGATGCCATTGGCCAGAAGATACTTGAGGCTATGAACTGTGGCTTTCCTGTTCGTGGCCCATGGATACGGTGCAGGTACGGTTTTGCTCTCATCATCTTCACTTGAAGTCTGGTTTGGAGGTCTACGGGTTCGAGAACCCGAAGAACGAGACAGCGCAATGACCTCTTGTTGCTGAGATTGAGGGAGGTCATTAGGTAGTTGCGGCACCAGCAGTGGCAGCTGTTGTGGCTGTGCCGGCACTGGATAGTAAGCGACCGGAGGAGGCAAAAAGGGTTGAAACGTGAGAGGAGAGAACTCTTGATGGGTTGGCGACGAAGGTGGGTTAAAATAGGATCTGCCAAGTGAGAGTTTAAGCCAATCATCGTCGTTGTCGTCATCACCATCATAAGAATGTCCTCGGTGTTGCTCAGGATAATATGAGTTATACATGCTATCCAAGTTTGTTGGAACCGGTTTCAGAAAGTGAAGACAAAGAAGCTCAAGAAGTTTGAGAGAACCGCAGAGGAAAAAGAAAAAGCCAGGGTGGGTAGGACAAAAGTAGCAGAAGAAGAAGAAGACAGGAGGGAAGTTATTTAAATGAGAAAACGAAGGAGAGAGTTCGAGAGGATTAAGGAAGGTGAAAGTGTTTAGCTGTTGTTGAGGTGGTTGACACTTTTGATAACTGAAACTTGCGTGTCTGTTACATTATGGGATGAGATGTTCAGGAAGTGGGAAGCGGGACGTGAGGTGAAGGTGATAATGTAGGAGAGTGTGTGCGCGTGTGAGTACTGATTTGTTCGGAATTTTTCACGTGTCCATCTTTCTCTCTCTATTTCTTCAATTACTTATCCAACCAAAATCATAATTACGTAATTATAAATATTAAATATTATCTTTAGTTTGAATATAGTTGAATTTAATATTTTAAGAATAAATTTTTTATTGAAATTCCAACTCTTGAATTTTTTTTAGTCTTAGAATATAATTTTTCTTATAAACATCCTGTAATCATCCGACACAACTCTATTTGATGCGAGTTTTTTTGGTGACAGGTATCCGTGAATTAATCCAACGAGATTAAGAGGTGCAATTTCAGCATGTATATCGTAAAGAAATCAATATGCAAACAATCTAGTCTCAATCGCAGCCCTAGTTAATCTAGGACTACATATTCTCCGGGAGTCTCCGATGACAATAATGAAGCTCATTCACCAAGATAAGCAAAGAGCGTTGTACCGCAGAACAAAGCACTAGTTAGCTTGTATT
>JANIJH010000004.1:60264757-60277565 GCA_024520975.1 Erythroxylum areolatum | reverse complement strand
GTACTTGCAAGAAGCATCCTTTTCATCTTTTAGTGATGACCTACAAGGTCTTCAAAGCTTCCACGATTGACAGATTGCCAAAAGCCTGTATCAACAAGTTCAGAGTAGCTAAAAAACAAAGGGTTTGGATGGAGAAAGCTAGCCGACCATTCGTGGTCCAAATGTTACGTGCATGTGTATGTGGGCGTTTTAGTTTTTGACAGGAGTAAGAAATGGGTGTCGTGTACTACGTGGGGTTGTTGTCGGAGGGTCTTCCATATCTTTTACAGCAAGTGGACGAAAGTGACGGTGCTTTTAGTTTCTTCGGACGGTCCAATACCTAAGTCTTAGCTGAAGTTAGCATCAATCTAACACTTGGGGGTATTGGAGTTAAAGTTTGATTAAGAAAGAGGCTATCGAAAGAAATTAACTGATTTTTTTAATTTATAAAGATCAGTTGATTAATTAATAAATTGAAAATATTGAAAGAAATTAATTAGTTTATTTTAATTTATAAAAATTAGTTGATTAATTAATAAATCGATTATTTTTTAATAATAAGGGTCATTAAAATAAACTAAATCAAAAAATTAGAAACTGAACTAAAAAATTGGTTGACACAATTTTTACAATTGAACCTTTACCCCATCTAAACCATAAGACGAAAATTATTTTATCTTCTTTTAAATTTTTTTATTCAATATTTTAAAAATTGGATCAAAAATTAAAAAAATTCGACATATAATAAAATTTTAAAATAAGATTGAAGAATTATCCTTACCCATAAAAATGGTAAAAAAACATTGAAGTTTAATTAAAAAGGAGACTGTTAAAACAAAATTATCTAGTTTATTTTAATTTACAAAATTCGTTTAATTTACAAAAAATTATGAAATCCTAGGTCATTAATTGGTAGAATATGGTGTAGTAATAAAAAAAGCGAGAGGTCAATTTGTTAAATGTCTCTCTGATTTCTCTACTTCTAATTATACTCCTCTTATTGTTAAAGCTATTGCTTTCAAAGAAACCTTATCTTAGTTGATACATTCTAGCTTTACATCTATAAAGGTAGAAACCGATTGTCTTCAATTAGTGCAGCAGTTCTATAGATCACGAAATAACATCAATAAGCTGGGAGCGATCCTGGACATGTGCAAATTAACTGCTAGTGGTTTCTAATCCTTTACTTTATTTACTGGATTCCAAGGCATGTAAATATAATAGCTTACTTGTTATCTAAATCAGCTACTAGTTTTCCCAATAAGCTTAGTTGGAACATGCCGCCTGGTTTTTTGTTAGACACTCCAACGTGTGATACAACTTTATCTCAATAAATACGCTCAGTTTCTAAAAAAAAAAGGTAGAATACTACTTTTTTTTTGCCTATCTCTAACCCGATAAACCGAAACCAAAACTCTTATTTTTCGTTGAATACTTAAACTAAAACTCTAATTTTTTGTTGAATACTAATTTGAATAAGTTTGGAATGAGTCTCGTGAAAGGTTGAGGCGTCCTTAGCCTGAAAGATATGTGACCATGAAATAGACGGATTAAATAGAATAAAATTCGATGATAGAGTTATGGAAACACCTTTTTCTTTCCTATTTTGGACATGCAATTGCTTAATTAATAAATCAACTAATTTTTAATAATAAGAGTTATTAAAAACAAAACTAAAAAATTGATCCATACAAAATTTTTATGATTACACCAATCGAATTCGATTGGTTTTACATTCTAAATTATAGCTTCATATAATTTAAACTCTTTTCCATGTGACTTGAAGGCTCAAAGTCATTGGAAGATGGAGAATGAAAATAACTCAGAACAAACACAAAGACATGCACATTGCGTAACTGTCATAAAAATTTATTGAGTTTCACTAGAGCTGACCCTGATGCAGTTCAGTACAGAACAAAGGTTTCAAAATTTGTTCTAACGAAAAAAAAAAAAGAATATCAATTGTGCCAATGAGCATAAGGCACAGATTAACAACAGATACAGTGACCATATAAGAAGCAATACACTGCTATAGTCATCCCAAGTTACATTACCATGGATCTGCAATCATGGAATGAACAAATAGTAATCACTTGCTCTTTCAACACTATACATGACGAGTGTAATACCTAAAGCTGCTTCCCTTCATCTTCGTTCATTATGCGGTTACGGAAATCTCTGACCATGAGAGGCAATCCCTCTCTCAATGAAATTTTGGGTTCCCAGTTCAGTAGTTCCTTTGCTTTGCTGATATCTGGTTTTCTTTTGTGTGGATCGTCAGCAGTATTTGGCTTGAATTCTATGGTTGCACTTGAATCAATTGTTTCTTTCACAACCTAAGAATTCATTTTTTAGGATGTTAGTACAAGCAAAAAACTACCCAAATTGCTTCCCACCACTATGCACGTAAGCAAATAAGTGGCTTGATAGCTTTTATTTGCATTTGAAAGGAACCACAAGAAAGAAATACCTCAGCAAGCTCTAGCATAGTGAATTCCCCTGGGTTGCCAAGATTGAAAGGTCCCACATGCTCACCTTCCATTAATGCCACCAATCCATCTACCTGTTATTGAAAAAGTTCTTGTCATATTCCAGCAACTAACTTCTGATTCAGACGCATATCATATGCCATCAACATTACGTGGAACACGCCTAAGTATGAACACATTTTCAAGTCATTTGTTATTCTCTCTACATTAAAGCAACATCCTGTGGATTTCCTATTATTGGCAAGCATAGAGACCAGGGCTGTATTTCCCATCATTCCATGTCAATTCATAGCGATATCCGAGCTCAGAGAATAACCTCAGGTGACTAGTATACACTTGTGAGAACCATGAAATAAGGTAGATAACAAGAGTAAACGGCTGGATGAAATGAACGTAGGTTGTGAAGTACTAGCCTTCCTTCCCATTATTCCAATAAAAAGTTGAAAAGCACGTAATGTATGCAAAATATCACATTCAGTATATTCTAAGAGTAGAATCAAGGAGAGAATTCATAAATATTGTCCAGTATACCAAGTCAGAAACATATTGGAAGCTCCTGGTTTGTTTCCCATCACCATATACAGTCATTGGTTGTTTCCGAATGGCCTGAACAAGGTTTTGAAAAGTAATTAGAGCACCTCAAAATTAAGAACCTCAATGAGAACACATCTTGCATACAACTTTGAGTGACTGCAACAAGTCAATGCGGGATTTGCAAAATTATACCTGAGCAACGAAGTTGCTCACAACACGCCCGTCATCTAAACACATGCGAGGCCCATATGTATTGAAAATGCGAGCGATTCGGACCTGTAAACAGCAGAAATCATTATGGCTCAATAGGCCAAGTGTCAATTTATAGGCCAAAACAATTGCAATTGCGAGAACCAATCAGCTGCAATTGAGATTGTTCAAACAGCGGTCTATCTTGTTCATCTTCCACGGAACCTAATGTTACACATTTATTTATAAGTTCGCAATTGTTAATACTTGAACCTAAGACATGACCAAATTAAACCCGTCATTTACTACATGGGGCAAGTCCCTTGACAGATTAAATAAGATAATTTTGATAAGTTTGTCAAAGTATCAGATTCGAAGGATTTAGAACATTTAAAGTATCTTCTCATAAGCCTTTGCATGAATAAATGCTAATAAAACATCACAAACTAGCACGAAATGAGCAAGTGGGTTACTGCACTTTGCATTGAAATAAGAGCAATGAATGAACACTACACATTGCAACTAGAATCTAAATAAGACCATGCAAAGTATACACAAGACCAACAATCCAAATAACATAGTACACTAATTTGCACACACCATGAGAAAACATTACCTCAACACCTGCACCTCTGTGATAGTCCATTGCTAATGTTTCAGCTGTCCGCTTTCCCTCATCATAACAGCTCCTCTCACCTAAGCAATTTCAAGTGCACAAAGCCATCATTCTTTAACAAAGCAACAATGCAAATTTTCTCTATGACGAACCAGATAAATGCAACTAACCAATTGGATTAACATGTCCCCAATAGGTCTCTTTCTGTGGATGCTCAAGCGGGTCTCCGTAAACCTCACTAGTACTCGTCAGCAAAAACTTTGCCCCTACTCTCTTTGCCAAACCCAACATGTTTAGCGTACCCATTACATTGGTCTTGTATACACACCAACATTCACAGTTAAGGATCTCAAGAACAATCTCAAAGTAAAGTACAAAAATAAAAACTTTAAAGCAACCCCAAATCATAAATCATTCATTCTATCAAAGGATATAATCGTCTTGACGGGATTGTACTTATAATGAACAGGCGACGCAGGGCATGCCAAGTGATAGATCTGATCAACTTCCAATAGAATCGGCTCAACGACATCGTGTCGAATCAACTCAAACTTCGGATTCCCAAACAAATGCACTAAATTCTCCTTCCTACCAGTGAAAAAATTGTCAATCACAATAACCTCATCGCCGCGAGCAATCAACTTATCGACCAAATGACTCCCGACGAACCCAGCCCCGCCGCTGACCACAATGCGCAATCTCCGGCGCTCGATTCCCGCCGGAACGCGCCCGAAGAACGATCGTTTGGGATATTCGAAGCCGTTGTTGCGAGAAGCGGGGAGAGAAAAGGATCTGGAGACAGCGGTGGATTGCGGGTCCGACGGGCCGAGGCGAGAGAGCGTGGGCTGGAGAACGAAGAAGGTGGAGCCGATGAGAATTCCGACGAGAATGAAGAGGAGACGTTGCTCTTTGAATAGGTAATTGATGGATCGAGGAAGAGATCTATGGTGTTTCAGTGCTTTTGGCGAGTACGGGTCTGTTTGGTTGCTGGAGATCTCCTCGTCTCGCCGGTGGTTAAGGCTTGTTTGTTTGTGCAGCTGTTTCATGACGGCAATCGCTCTGTTCTTGATCGTGATTTAACGGCAATTGGTCTCCGGCTATTTGAGAAATGTGTTTGTGTAGCTGTTGAGACGCTTCGGACATGTTCTGCTCAAAACGAAAACTCAGGAGGAGGAACCTGCAAGTTTGTTCGTTGAAACAGTTGGCCACCAAAACGTCATGCCGTATTGACCGAGCATCCCTACGTCACCGTTTCAATTCATTTATACACGGGCCTGAAATTTTCGGCCCAAACAATTTGCCCAAATTATGAATGACGTCGTTTAACGCACGAGTTTGTGATTTGTGTGGGGTAGCACTGTAGAAGAGACTATGCGACGACGTATTACGATTAGGTCATACACTTCAAGTCTTCGTTTAGTGCGTTTGTTTGTCGATACGCAAATTCTAGGGTTCGAGTGAGGAAGGAGCGGAGCAGCTCAGAAATGGGTGAGTAAGGATCTCTTTCGTTTTGTGTTGATTGAAGTTTATCTTAGCCTAGTTTTAAAGTTGACTTTGAATTGGTGTGAAGCAGCAAGGTTGAAGGTTCACGAGTTGAGGAACAAGTCAAAGACTGAGCTTTTAAGCCAGTTGAAGGAGCTCAAATCGGAGCTAGCTCTCCTCCGTGTCGCGAAGGTCACCGGTGGCGCTCCTAACAAGCTCTCCAAGATGTAAGATCCTTTGTTATATCTTCTTTTCTCGTTCTGTTTTGCAGTAGTTGATTGAGATCGGTGAAAAACCTGAACAGAAAGGTGGTGAGGCTCTCGATTGCACAGGTGTTGACGGTGATATCTCAGAAACAGAAAGCGGCGCTAAGGGAAGTTTACAAGAACAAGAAGTTCTTGCCTCTGGACCTTCGCCCCAAGAAAACTCGCGCCATTCGCCGACGCCTCACCAAACATCAGGTTTAGTTTATATTTGCAAATCAAATGCTTTTCTTTTTGTTTTTGTCTGCTGGGAATGGATTATTTTGTGACGGATTGCTAATTTTTACTTTTGATAGTGAAAAAGCGAAACCTTTGCCTATACTCTGCTGTTAAGTGCTTGTTAGATGTCTGTATAAGATAATTTACTTTGCTATTTCTTAGGTTGAAGAGGTGTTACATTGATTTGGAAATTCAATTGTTCTTCTCTGTAATCTGCAAATTCACTCGGCACAACTTGTTTGCATATCTCTCACTTTCTTCTGTCATCTATTTTAGTAACTATTTCCTTTCCTTTGTGAGTTGGCTAGCACATGATAGTCTCTGTACACTTTTAGACGTTTACTTCTGCAATGATGCAAGTCTACTAGCACTTTGAACTCTTCATGTTGTGGTAGTTCTGGAGACATTTTTAGTGGTTCATCTTATAGGCTTTTTTATCGTCGGTCTTGTTCGGTTTCAGGCATGTTTGAAGACAGAACGTGAGAAGAAGAGGGAGATGTACTTTCCGATGAGAAAGTATGCAATCAAGGTGTAGGTTAGAGTGCAGTGATTATCCATCAATTTCATGTTCTACAATTTCAAGTTAGATGCAGCCATTAAGACAAACATATTGTTGTTGGATTTGGTCTTACGCATTTTCACAATGCTCTTAGTCGAGCTCTATGGTTTTGATTTTGCTGATGTTTGAAATTTGGCATATGATTACCATTTTCTTACATTTAGTTGAGTTGATTGTTCAGCTTCTTAGTTCTACTGGTCTGTTTCACATTTCTGATCGCTGGCATTGCTGCTGAGTAAGAGAGTCGTTGAAAAACTTCCAATTCAAAATATGAAATGACAGAGTATTTTCTGTCACTGATGATGAAAATGGCTTCACAAAGGGTTTTGGAGGACCGGTTTGATGATTCCTAATAACTCAAAATTTGATTGTTAATGCTAAACTGTAATAGATTAGACCTAATTATTCGATAATCGGTTCATGAAGCTTAAGCATATTAGCATAATCTTATAAAAAGTTCAGCCATTTTATAATGAAAAGAGGGAACCTTTTTGTTATTTGCATCGTCCGTTGCCATAGGACTGTTTGTTAATGAAATATGAAAAAGTTTACAAAGATGCTTGCGACCACAGTGGGAGTCGAACCCACGACCTTTTGATCCGAAGTCAAACGCGCTAATCCACTGCGCTATGCGGTCGAATTCTACAAGACTAGCCTCCCGTTTGAAGCCTTTAAATAAGATGGTTAAGTCCTAAAGTGCTTATCATTATAATTTTTTTAATTTAACGTTAAAACTTTTAAAATTTTTAATTTAATAATTAAATTTTTAATTTTATAAATCAAATTTAATGATTAATTTCACATGAATAAACAGCTATTAATCACATTAGTACAAATTAATTTCTTAAAAAAACAAATTGATTCGATTGGCATAATATTAAAAACTTTGAATTAATTAACTTTTCAATTCGTTTTAAATTTTTTAGTTTGATTTAGTTTAATAATTTTTTACTAAAAATCGATTAGTTTATTAGTTAATCGGTCAATATTTATAAATTAATCAGTTTTTATAAACTAAAATAAAATAATTAATTTTTATTTAACAATTTTTAATTAAACTTTAAATTTTTTAATAAACAAAGACAATATTTTTCAATTGTTTTTAAAAATTTTAAAATTTATTTAATTTTTAATCAGTTTTATGATAATCTAATACTCCTTGAACCTTTAACTTTCGATCTGGTTTTGAAAATATCGATAAAAATAATGTTTTAATTTGATTTGTACTAATTTTAAAAGATTAGTAATTAAATTAAAATTTTAAAAATTGTGTTATCTCTTACTTTTTTTAATAAAGTAACGTTAATTTTGTAAGAACAATGTTTGGATTAATCATAAACCAATGGTGGATTAAGTTACTTTTTGGCAACAAAAAGGGGTTGAGTTGTGGTATTAGTCATGAAGCAATGGTGGTGGTGAGAGGTTGGTTCTGTTTTCTTTCTAGTTTCGGTTACTACCCACGTTTAGTTCCGCCCATAATCTTAACGGTGACATGTCAACCTAACTACCTTAACGGTTAAACACAGCCTCCTTTTACACTATCATCGTCTAACTACCAAAACCAAGAGAACACAAGGGTGGCGATTTTCCATCACACCCCGGTGGCTCCGGTGGTCAAACCGCCAGCCCCGTCGGCGCATCTCCCCTTCTCTCATTACCCTCCACCATTCTCCGGCTAAACTCTTTTCTTTTTTTATCCATCACCATCGCTTTAACCTGAGGATATGTGCAAGAACGAGATTAAAGAAAAGGATGATTGAAAAAGACGCGTGACGAAGAATGTTATTGTCCAAAATAATCATTTAGGATTCATCTTTAACATCTCTTCATGGGACTCGAAATCGAAGAAGAAGGTACTATGTCTTTGTTTATTGATCTTATATATTGAAAAAGTACCAATTCTGTTGTGAAATGAATGATTGGTGTTGTTAATTTATGTGTAGATTCTTGTATGATAAATTTAATTTTCACGTATGTGTTATTTTCCATTCTCTGATCGGAGATTACTGTTTTTTTCCCATCGGAGATTGCTCTGTTTCTTTAGGAATAGAAAAACAGAGCATGAGATCTAATTTGCTTTTACATTACGTTTAAATGGTTGAATCGAAGAAGGGGAGAGGGAACAAAAGAAGGGGATGATGAAACCCTCTTTCTCAAGCTCTAACCTTTACGCGGAGGTATCCACATTACCTTCACCTGGGCCGTCACCGGCGTCCACTCCGAGAAAAGGCTTGGTGCTGTCAAATTCTGGTAAGGCTCTGCTCTTGTCCCACTCTTTCAATGCTCTGGCCGTTTCCAACTCTAGTAAGAGATTGGATAGAAAGAAGTACGTGAAGCAGGTGACCGGTCGTCACCATGACACCGAGCTACACTTAGCCGCTCAACGCGGTGACTTGGCTGCCGTCAAGCAAATGCTCAGTGAAATTGATGCTCAAGTCATGAAAACGTTTGAGGGTGGTTCAGAGTTTGATGCTGAGGTGAGCTGTTTCACTCTGTTCCAGTGCAAATACATACAATGATCAATGCGACAAACTCTTTCTTTTCTCATACCGTATGGGCTGTTATGTTTTTTGTTTTACATCAAGGTGGATGAGATACGATCTGCGGTGGTGAATGAAGTGAATGAGTTGGGGGAGACGGCGTTGTTCACAGCCGCAGAAAAAGGGCATTTAGGTGTTGTGAAGGAGCTGTTGCCATATTCGACTAAGGAGTCCATTTCTCTCAAGAATCGCTCTGGTTTTGATTCTCTGCATATTGCAGCCAGTCAAGGTCATCTAGGTAGTTTATGAAATTCCGATGTAGTTTATGTTTGGTAGTTTCTTGAAAAGTTATGATCTTGAGCAGTGAATACAATTATGCAGACATTGTAAAGGTACTCTTAGAGTATGATCCATCGCTAACCAGGACGATTGCTCAATCGAATGCAACTCCTCTTACATCAGCTGCCACGAGGGGTCATTCGGCCATAGTTCTTCAGTTACTATCAAAAGATCCGAGCTTGCTAGAGATATCTAAATCCAATGGAAAAAATGCTCTGCATCTAGCTGCTCGACAAGGGCATGTAGAGATTGTAAAAACATTGCTCGAAATGGACCCTCAACTAGCCCGTAGGACTGATAAAAAGGGACAAACTTCTCTTCACATGGCTGTGAAAGGAGTTAGTTGTAAAGTGGTGAGGTTGCTTCTTGAGGCAGATGCAGCCATTGTTATGCTTCCTGACAAGTTCGGCAATACAGCATTACATGTAGCCACCAGAAAAAAGAGAGCTGAGGTAATCAAATCTACTTGTTTCTGTGTTTTGTTTAGTTGACGAGTCACAATTAGTCACATTCTGCAATCGTAATTCCTTGCAGATAGCGACTGAGTTACTGAGATTGCCTGACACCAACGTTAATGCACTAACGAGAGACCATAAAACAGCTCTAGACATAGCCGAAGGACTTCCACTTTCAGAAGAAATCGCAGAGATAAGGAGCTCATTGATGCAATGTGGAGCTGTGAGAGCAAACGAACTTAACCAGCCACGAGATGAGCTTCGAAACACTGTGACACTGATCAAGAAAGAAGTCCATATCCAGCTCGAGCAAACCAGGAAAACCAACAGAAACGTGAATGGCATTGCCAAAGAGCTCAAACGGCTCCACAGAGAAGGAATTAATAACGCCACCAACTCCGTCACCGTGGTCGCCGTACTCTTCGCAACCGTTGCATTTGCAGCCATTTTCACCATTCCCGGTGGCGACGACGAGAAGGGCACGGCGGTGGTTGTGAACGCTACATCCTTCAAGATCTTCTTCGTATTCAACGCCATTGCACTCTTCACGTCACTGGCCGTTGTGGTGGTACAGATTACGCTCGTCAGAGGAGAGACCAAATCAGCGAGAAGGGTCATAGAGATAATCAACAAGTTGATGTGGTTAGCATCTGTTTGCACAACAGTTGCTTTCATCTCTTCATCGTACATAGTTGTTGGTCGACATCATCGGTGGGCCGCAATTCTTGTTACTGTAATAGGTTCGGTGACCATGACAGGAATCTTAGGTACTATGACGTACTATGTTTTGAAGTCGAGGAGGATAAGAAAAGTGAGGAAGAAACAGAAGCATTCAAGGATTACTGGAGCCAGATCAATGCATGATGAAGATTCAGATTCTGAAGTAAACCCCATTTACGCCATTTGATCAATACCGTAACCCTTGTTTCTTTCTTTGAAATTCGTACATAGGTGACAAGAAAAATAGGAGGGATCGAGATCAATGGAAGTGGCAGTATGAGTCAAAACTCCGAGTAAGATATCTGTTTGCATGTACAGAGTAACCTTAAAACTGCAAATGGAAGACTTCACATGTTAGAATTCGGAGAGAAATTGAATGTCTTCCCATCTGGATCGATAAGGAAGGAAACACCATGTCAATGATTATCATCTTCTGTTGCATATGTGTCTGCAACTTTAGATTTTAAAAAGCTATCCAGAACTCATGGATAGACTGTTAGGTTTTGTATTTTAGCAGATATAAAAATTCCCAGAAACGTACTGAAAATTTACTCCATTGTTTAGCAGTAGATGGCAGATTAGCCCGGGTTTGCTGTGGCATGGTTTGATTGGATTTTGAATTAGATTTTAGGCTTGATTTGGCGGAGAAACTAAAGTGAATTTAAAATATGATTCTTAGAAAACAAATCTATGACAAGTAAAGATATTTATATGTTTGGATATTTATAAGAATTCTAATAGAAAAGTTGGGTGAATTCTTATTATAATGTTTGGTATGTAACAGCATTTTATAGAATATAATTTAATTTTGACTTGTATTTTCAATCATATCTTTACAAACAGAATAAAAATTGAAATCATTAAATAAAGAAAAATATAATCCTAAAAATTGTCGATTGAAACTTTTGAGAAAAAAATTCAAAATTCAAATATCGGCCGATGTCGAAAACTTTTAAAAATAGGGAGGATTTTTTGCAAAATTTTCAAAAATTTTCAAAATTTCCCTCCCTCTCTCTTATCTCTCCTTTCTCCCTTTTTTTCAAAGTTTTTTAATTAATTATTTTATTTATTTAAACTTTATAATTATTGTGAATTTTTAATTTTTGTTTTTAAAATAATAATAAATTTTTTTATTACTAATAATAATTATAAATTAAATAAAACTTACAAAAATATTTTATTTAAATTTATTTAAATATTTTATATAATATTTATTAATAAAGTATTAATAAAATATTTTATTTTTAAAAATAAATAATTTAAAAATTATTATTTATAAACTAATATTTATTAAAAAAATTTAATTATTAAATCAAAATTTATTTAAAATTTATATATTTTAAAGTAACTGAGTTGAGAGAGAATGAATGGTTAAATTGCCTATTGAATTTTTAGATTAAATTCTTAAGGAAAGTAATCTAAATACTAAAGGGTGTTAGGATTTAGATTATAAGGAAAGTATCACTACTTTCCCTAAATTAGAAAAATTTTTACTTTCCTAACTACTAAAAAAAACGAACCAAACGTAATAATTTAAATTTTAAGAAAAAGATTACTTTTCCTACAACAATCCGTGTCAACCAAACGGGGTCTTAAGGTATTTTCTTAAAATTTTTAGATCTCTAATCAAGGTCGAACTCAAACTCGGGCTTTTTTGATTCGAAACTAAAAAATTATAAAAAATAATGATATTTTTTATTTTAATTAAAAAATACAAATCAAATTTGATTTCGAACTCAAATTAAGTGCTTCAAACCCAATCGAGCTTCGGGCTAGACTTGAATCTGAACATGACTCGACCTATTAAGAACCTTATTCCTTACTACGAATGTATCATTTTGTTGGGGAAGCAGATAATATTTTTTTGGTAAATAAGCAGATAATATTTTAATTAATGTTAAAGTAAATTATGATAATGTCTAAATTATAATATTTTCAAATACTAAATTAAAAATAAAGGTGATAAAAAAATGCATAATATACGAATGCAATGGGTCTTTGTGGTTTTTAGTTTTTATTTTTTAAAAATACTTTTTATTTTGTTATTTATGATAACTATATATGAGATAAAATTTAAAAATAAATTAATTTTAATCTCTTATATAATATTTATTAATAAATTATCAATAAAATAGTTTATTAACTAAAATTAAATTACTCATAATTATTATTAATAATTAACTTTAATTAATTAAATATATTTATTATTATTATTATTATAACAATAATAAGTGCTGATTATTAAAAGACAAAATGATGTGTGCGGCGTCCATGTGTCCAGCACTGATGTGTGCGGCGGCTTTGACCGCCACCACTTTCTCAGAGTCAAAGCTATCAATTATTGCAACTTCCAAAAGTACCCTTCTTCAGTGAGCGTCAACCTCATTCACTCTCAGAACCAAAAATTCGAGCGCAGATCACCTGTCCAATTTACTCTGTCTACTCTGTCCAAGTAACTGGACGACGTCGTTTCTGCATACCACG
>JANIJH010000004.1:60235079-60264657 GCA_024520975.1 Erythroxylum areolatum | reverse complement strand
AAACAATAAATAATCATAACAATTCAAACGTTAAATAATAATAATAATAATAATAATAATAATAATAATAATAATAACAACCATATTAATTATAATACTAAAAAACGTTAACTGAAATAAAAAAAATAATGATAATTATAAGTTTAATATTAAAAATAATAATCATAACATAAATACAATAATTAACATGTAAAAAAAATAATTAACATTTATATATTTAAAAAATATTATTAATATCAATTAATAAATTTTAAAAATTCAGGCTCAGACTCGCGCGGGCGAGGCCGGCCTCGCCCACGCAAGCCTGATTATGCTGGCTCGCGTGGGCGAGCCCGGGATCGCCCTCGCGAGCCTTACCAATGATCAATTACTAGAAATTATATATTATAAATTTATTATTATTTTTTATTATTACATCAAAAATAATAAATAATAATAAATTAATATTATAATTTTATAATAATAAATTATTCATAATCAATAATAATAAATTATGCGGAATTAACAAATTTTACTATTAAATTATATATAACATTTATAAGAATACGTACATAGAAAAAATAATTAATATTATAAGAATATATAAATAGTTATGAATAAACAATTTATATAATAATAATGGTAAAAATAATAATAATAGAAGTTAATCTAATGTATTACAATAATATTAATAATATTTAAGATTTACATAATCGTAGAAATAATAATAATATCAAGTCATTAAAATATCTTATCGAAGATAATAATAATAATAATAATTGTTATTATTATCAATTAAAACATTTTATTATTTTTTAATTAATTATAACAACATAATTATACTAATAATTATAATAATAATTATAACCATAATAATAACAACAATAAATATTTTAATACAATAACCATAAGATTTAGAAAATAACAAAAATTAATTATATTAATTTTTGGAAAATTCTAGATTATAATAAACAATTTTTATAATAATTATGGTAATAATAAAATCAATTATTAATTGACTAATTTAATAATGAGCTCGAATTAAAAATTCTAACTAATGTTATCATTATTATGTAACATTAAAACATCTAATTAATGTTATGTTAATTATAACAAGATAATAATACTAATAATAAGATTTAGATTAGGATTAAAATTAATACATATGAATTTATTTATAAATTCTATATTATATAAACAATTTATATAATACTTTGGGTAATAATCATAATAATAGAAGTTACTCTATTTTATTAAATTAATAATCAGATCGAATATAAATATAATAATATTTAACATTTTATTAAAATGTTGTTTACAGTAATCCTAAATATTATTATACATACGTAAGTAAGTAAGCATTATTCGGAAAACAAGAAATAAAATACTAATATTTTATACATCACCCCATATTTTTCTCTCCGAGCCATCCGAGCCAAGCCATTTCTTATACAAGCCATGTTGCATTTATTACTCGGACAGGTCGTCAGCGGGCGTCTTCAAGTCAGCGGGCGTGGTATGCAGAAACGACGTCGTCCAGTTACTTGGACAGAGTAGACAGAGTAAATTGGACAGGTGATCTGCGCTCCAAAAATTCAACTTCAAACTCTGTTTTTTCAAAGTTGAGTGCATAATCTATCCCTAATTTACTTGTGAGACTTGAGTTTTAGTTGGTTCACTGACCACTCCAATAATTGTTCTGGTCACAATATAAAACATTCCTGTTCTTCTTCTTCTTCTTCAAACTCCGGTGTCCTTATCCTTACTCCAAAAGTTCTTTAAATATCTTATTATGTTCAATACCGGCAGCTCCTCATAAGGATATTCTTTTGTTTAACACAAGTGGGGATGTTTGTTTAATGATCAAAGCATATATAGCAATCAACGCCCTAGATACCCACGTGCACAGTTTGTCTGAATCCTCCAAACCATCTCATTCCAGCTTGGTTGTCTTCATATAAACGATTATTGATCTTGTTCCACCGGAAAAAATTTCCGGGGGGTTTAATCCAGAGCTCTAGAACTTGCCAGGATCAGCAGGGTTTTCTGTTGGTTGTTGTTCATCGACTGCTGCTCAATGGAAGATCCGGAGATACGGCAAGGTTTGCGGCAGAACAAGATGGTGAAACAGTTGACCGGGAAACGCGATGATCCGGCATTTCATGCGGCGGCGAGAGCGGGGGATTTGGAGTTGGTTGTGGAAATGATAGGGGAGAGTACAGAAACAGAGTTGAAGGAACTTTTAGCTAAGCAAAACCAGTCAGGAGAGACGGCTTTGTATGTGGCTGTAGAGTGTGGTTATGTGGATTTGGTGAAGGAGATGATCAAGTACTGTGATACTTCCTCGGCCGGTCTCAAAGCAAGAAATGGGTACGACCCGTTTCACATTGCTGCGAAACAAGGTGATTTAGGTAAGGATTCTAGAGTTTAAACTTGTAATTCTTGTAGAGGCTTTAGAAAGGTAGTGTTAGACCCAAGATTGCTGCTTCTACTCGACAACTCTAAGCTTTTGTGTGGTGACTTAGAACTGATCGACTAAAAATTACTGTTAAAATTTGGGATTGAAAGGGTGTGGTTCAGATTATAAGGTTCTCTCACTTTTGATGCAGAAATTCTGAAGGTCTTAATGGAGGTCGATCCTGAGCTATCAATGACGTGTGATTCAACGAATACCACAGCTTTGCATTCTGCTGCGTCTCAGGGACATGTTGAGGTAGTAAATTTCCTTCTGGAAAGAGTTAGCGGCCTTGCATTGATACCGAGAAGCAACGGCAAAACGGTCTTGCACTCGGCGGCGAGGAACGGACATGTGGAGATCTTGAGGGTCTTACTGAGCAAAGAACCTGCACTTGCTACAAGGGTTGATAAGAAAGGCCAGACAGCTCTGCATATGGCGGTCAAGGGACAGAATGTTGAGGTCGTTGATGAGCTGATAATGTCAGATTCTTCCCTGATAAACATGGTTGACAGTAAAGGAAACACTGCTTTGCATATTGCAAGTCGTAAGGGCAGAGCTGAGGTATTCTTATTCTCATTTCCCTTGGACCTTTTTCCTGGAAACCTGCTTTCACAATCTTTTATTCTGCAATCATATGATTATCTAACCTCCTGTGTTTAATTACAAATTAAACATAAACTTATGTTGATTCAGCTTTCTGCAAGTGTCTTGTTAAGTTGAAAACAAAACAACGCATAAAGAAATTCTGGCTGTATATAGATTTCACGTACGAAGCTCTTTGTGAGTTTCTGTCAGTAATTAGTACCCCTGGAAATGCAATAAGTACCCTTGGATCCTGGGGATCAGAATCTTTTCAGCAAACGTAGATAAGCCCTTATTTTATGTTGGATCCTGATGTTCAGTTTGATTTTAAACATAGTCATGAAAGAGTCCGTATGGTCTGTCTTACGGGATTGCAATTCCTGAAGTTAACAATGGTTCCATGCTTGCAGATCACTAAGAAGCTACTTGTCCATGAAGGAGTTAACAAAACAGCAATCAACAGATCTGGAGAAACTGCCTTTGACACTGCAGAGAAAAATGGGCAGACTGATACTGCATATATCTTAGAACAGAATGGTGTTCAACCTGCCAGATCCCTGAAGCCAAACATAACAAATCCTGCACGGGAGTTGAAGCAAACTGTCAGTGATATAAAACATGGAGTCCATAACCAGCTAGAGACGACACGCTTGACGCGTAAACGTGTTCAAGGCATAGCCAAGCGTCTCAACAAAATGCAAACTGAAAGTCTGAATAATGCAATCAACTCGACAACAATCGTTGCAGTCCTCATTGCAACCGTTGCATTCGCAGCCATTTTCCAAGTTCCTGGCCAGTATGCTGATGATCCAGCAAACCTTGCTCCAGGACAATCTGCAGGAGAAGCAAACATTGCCCCAAAACCTGAATTTCTGATTTTCATAATATTTGACTCAATTGCTCTCTTCATATCACTGGCTGTGGTGGTTGTTCAAACCTCGGTTATAGTGATAGAGAGAAAGGCTAAGAAGCAACTAGTATCAGTGATCAACAAGCTAATGTGGTTGGCCTGTATGCTAATTTCAGTTGCCTTTCTTGCACTGGCATATGATGTTGTGGGGACTAAGGAAAGGTGGTTGGCACTTTGTGTAACAGTTATAGGGACAGTGATCATGGTAGCCACAATTGGGACGTTGTGTTATTGGGTAGTCATGCAGAGAATTGAGGCTTCGAAATTGCGAAAGTCAATGAGCAGGTCACTTTCAGGATCAATGTCACAGATGCCAGAATCAGAGATTCTGGAGAACGAGTACAAAAAGCTGTTTGCAGTATAAAGATCATCCCTCCAACTTCTTAGGTTATTAGATAGGTATATATAATTTTCCTCCTGATTTTGTGTATACTCCAGAATCTAGTCACAACCCTTTTGGCTTCTGAGCTGAAAGCAAGCGACTGTCAGGTTGAAACTTGCTAAATTCTTGTGTAACTAACGAGTGAGGTCACTTGGATCTACTCCTGTAAGGACATGTCTGACATCTTGGAACTTGCTAAATGCTTGACAAAGACTCAGAGGTTGCTTAATGTAAGATTGAAATTTGCAGGGTTAAGATTGAAATAACATGAACCTCCCTGTCATGACATTAATGGGTTATCATTGGTACGGATATGTCTGTCTATATTTGGAAGCAGTAGTTAGAGTGCCAGCTTTGGAGATTCTGGTGAATTTCACGATTAACTTAAGAGGATGGAAATTTTTATGATGTATAGACATTGGAATTTTTAAAAAAGGAAGATTCTGAATGTATGTTTATGACATTTTAAATCCATACATTAAAATAAAAAATTGGTTTTGTGTTCTTTTAGAAAAGTTTTATGTTCTCTGGATCATGATCACAATTATAATAGCATTATCTGTAACTACACTAGAATCATCTTTAATTAGTACAATCGCTTAACTCGTAATCTGTAATTTGAAATTTTGATTCTGTTCGGTGGAATTTCAGAACTTACACCAACATTATATTGATTGCTGCAGACAATCTGTTAAGATAGGTGGCATAACAAGTAACAAAATCTGAATGGTGAGGTTAGTGTCCGAGGGCATCAGAAGTTCTACTGATATTCATTGAAGAGAGTGATCATTCAGGATTTTCTAATAGCAAGATGACAATCTTGGGAAGTATAGTCCTTAATTAAAAAAATATCTCCTATAAAATCTTGTTCATCCCTTTGATTCTCTCCTGACATCACTCACATGTTCCACTTTCAAACTCGTCCCCACAATGCAGCATGTCTGTTTCTTCAGAATCTTGTTCACTATGTTAGAGTACTGAATAGACAAGCGGTTTGTGATTATTGGGATATTTTCCAAGTGCATGATAATAAAAGGGACATCCTTAATAACTGTTTAAATAATGTCTGTGCTGTTCAGTTCTGCACTGACTAGTTGATTTAACTGTGGACCGGGAACCGATTTTCTTCGCTGATAAGTAACATTTACACAAGTGTTTCTGAGAAATTGTTGATTCCTGGGAAAATTGGAAAAGAAGATATAGCTGAGGTTCAAAGCAATGTAATTGAAGCTAGCTAAGCAGTTTTCTTGGATGAAATTAGTACACACTAAAGTTATTTACTGTTCTGGAGAATTTGTCAAACAAATTCTATAGAAACAATGTCACTAGATCAGTATCCGCAAGTCAAGTCTATCAGTTAATCAGGATTCTTTTTCCAGTGATCATGTACAATCAATTAAAATGATTCAGCCAGGATGGAAACTTCTCAGAACTTCTTTGAGTGACTTATACTACAGAATGGAGAAAAAAGGGGGATTTTCATCACTTCCAAGCAACACTATTATCATATCTTCCACAGTTCTTTGTTCAGGAACTTAGGGTTCGGAAACAGCGAAAAAGAATGTGACAGGGTAAAAAGAACAAGTGAGGTTTTTTCTAAAAGACCTGATCTTTTTCAGAAACTATTGAGCTAAAAAGGGTTTTGTATCTTTTGTTGAAAAGGGTATTTACCATTTTTAGAGGGACTGATAAAGATGTTTCTCATCAGTTCACTGTTCTAGAATAATTTAAGTATTTTGGTTGATTGTCAATTCTAAAGATGAATCCTAATTTGGTATCAGATATTTGCCAATTATGACAGTTGAAGCTCAATCCAACGGTGGCAGCTCAATAGATTATTATATGGTACAAAAATGTTGGAAAAGAAACTGCAGAAACAACTTCCAGTAATCAGGGCTTGCAAAAAAACGTCAACTTGATTTGTATTAAAGATCAGAACATAACGTTTGTCAGAAATTTGTAATGCTCACTCCTGAATTTATCTGGGAATCAGACATGCTATCTCATTAACTGCAAATTCTGAAGATTCACTTGCAGATTTTCTTGGACTAGACATCTCCTGAGACTTTCTACAATGAGCAATTGCTCCTTCAATTGAGCTCTCGATCTCTGAGTTTGCACTGCTACTTCTCTTTAGCAAACATAGATCCTGAGTCCCATTGGAACTGCAGGAAAAAGATGAAGATGTTGATGAAGAACCAGAAGATGTAGATGAGGAAGATGAAAACTTGGTCGTGGTATGCCACTGAATCACTCCAGAGAAGGATCTTCTTTGATTATTAAAGAAGCCATCCTCTACCATGTCTTTCTCAATGCTTTTCTTGAGAGTGTTACACTTCTGATATATTTGATTATCAGTTCTGCAAAAAGGCTTCTTGCTCAAACGATCCTTACATTTTGGATAAATTTCTGTTTCTCCATTCTGCGCCGGTTTAACAAAGGATTCATCCGTATAATCAGATTTGCTAAACAATGACTTTAGATACGCAGTTGAAGCTTTGAGCTTTTGACGAAGAGAGGAATGCTTCAGCTTATTGGCCCAAGACTTCTTTGGAAGATCTCCTATGAAACTGTTGGTTTCAGAGGACCATTCAAAGCAATACTCATCTGGGCTTAGCTCACTACTGACTCTGCAGGATTCTGATGGTGAGATATTGCAGGAGTCCAATGTAGTGTTGGAGTTAGTCAGAGGTGTAGTGGAGCTAGTAATTAAGGAAAGTGGATAGGTTTCTAAAAAGGGTTCTTTACTTTTACTGTCAAATGTTGAAGTTGTCGGATTTTGGAGGAGTGTCTGAACCATTTGTAATCTAGGAGGAAGTAGAAGAGGAAGGAGTTTTCCTTTGTAGAAGAGTTCATCAGCTGGAGAAGCAGTAGTTTTTGTGTCATTAGAAAGTGAAGACATTTGAAACTCAAACTCTCTGCTCTGTGGTGGAGAGCTAATGGAGTGACAATGGAAGTTCGATGAAGACAAAGAAGAGCTCACTTCCATGTGTATGTACTCGTCTTCTTCTGCAAGACTGCAAGCAGGTTGATTTGTGGCCATCTCTCATATAACCTGAAAATCTCTTCTCTCTAAGCCTGTTTCAATGACCACCTATGTTGTGTGTATGCATATGAAGATGCTTACGGGGAGGTGAGCTTGGTGGAGGAAGAAGGAGAAAAGAGCATCATTTAAAGTGAAGATGGTTCCAAGTTAGAAAAATTAGTAATTTCCATTGTAAGGGGTTTGTCAGACTTTTTTCTTTCCTTTTGAGAAAGAAGGAAAAAAAAAAAAAAAGAACTTGAATGGTCCAAACAATAAAATGCAGACAGATTATGCAGTTTTCTTTTCTAAGCAGTTTAGTAGCCAATCACTGCAATGATATGTGGTTCCTATGCAGTTGCTTTTGTTCCATCTTTTCCACCATTTTGTTTTCTTTCTTTTTCTTACCTTAACTGTATCCTTTATGGATACATGAAAAGATATGCATGTTTTTGAAACAAAGGACTATAATAATTGTATATCTCAATGCACTGTTTTAAGATCAATCTATCTACAATTTGATAAATTCAATTATGTGGGCAGATGTAAACTTCATATTAAACTATAAAACCTTTTTGGCTTTTATTTTTCTTTCTAGTTCACAAACAATTTCTAGCTATTGCAACTATGGTATATGAAGTGAAATAGTTTTAGGAGGAACTAACCAACTTCTGACATTTAAGGGATGTTATGTACTAAGTTTTAACAATCCTATCAACATTCCGATAATGTATGGACAGGACAGTTTCAGCTAATACATGCCCTTTGACCCACTCAGTACCTTGAATCTAAACAAGTGTTTCTGGTGATGAAGATGTTGACAGTAAGGCTGTTTTTTGGTTCAAGGGTTACAGACTAAGAAGAGTCGCATGATAAAATAGTGGTCTTGAAAATGATAGTTAGTACTAGTTGTTGCAGTACAATTCAACAGATCAAAGACACACAAGGAATCTACATCTACTACTCATTCCCTTCCACATAGTGATTCATAATGTGGAAAAGATAGTGTGTATCTACTTGGGAAATGGGAATCTTCAACTGTACTTGGGTATCATCATTATCATCAACTACTCTACACACAAATTTTTTATCAGAAAAAAGAAATGCAAGTTCTTGCTAATATTCCAAAGATTATAGTTACAATATCGAACAGTTCTGTTATGTTCTGCAACATCCACAAGCTTCCCTGCAAATTTTTTGAAAAAGTTAGCCCATATCTCTAAGCTTCTTGTGTTTTTTTGTTTTACAATAATGGACAGAAACAGAGACAGAGAAAAGCAGAGACATCCATTGCAGTGTACTCAAACAATATTCAATTGTTATATTTCATGCCATTTGCAAGAAACTGTCATTGATGAGCTATCACTTGAGGCTATGATGTCTCATTTGACCTGGTCAAATTTATTTCTTACTTTTTTTTATAAATAAATGAAAAATCCTGAAAACATCAGATGATTAACTTCATACTTTTTCACAGTTTGTAATTATAAATGCATTTGATAGCCAATAGAATTGATAAAGTTGTATCTTTTAATCTTTCGCTCTAAAGACTACACAATACCTTTAGCATCTGACAAAAGTTTGTCAGGGGCCAACTCTTCACTTACATGCTTTATATACCTAATCTTAGAATATATCACTTAGGTTCAGATCTTCTTAGGTGGACATGATGAGTAATTATAATATAATTCATACAAGTTAAACAATTATGTCACTAAACAAAGAATTGCCACAATAAATAGTTGCATTAAGATGTAACTTTACTAAGAATATTTTCATACTTTGATAGACTTTTTGATTTATATTAAATTAGTAGGTGATCTTTTTTATAAATTAATTTACTTTTAACGACCCTAAAATTTAATTTTCCCTATTTGTTTACAACTCTACAATAAGCATTCCTAACAAGTTAACATAATTGAATGAAGTTTACAAGAGACAGGGTTATGGTTCAAATTCAATTGCAAACCAAGTTGCCCACTATTGGTTTGGAAAGCAACAAGGCAATCATGTATGAGAAAACCAATTGAGCTTTACTGCACCATATCACTAAAGGAGGGAGGAGGTTAAACACACTTGAAATGTTATAAATGTTCTTGAGCACTGAGACTCACATGATTACTCATTTCCTTAACGTGGCTCTGGACTCCGGCTGGCCTCTATAGTATGGAGGATGCATGATTGAGTAAATAGGAAGACACTCATGAAAGCTGTAAAGTTTATAAGGGAGGGTAGGCTTTAAGCTCGGTGGCTGTGGCTGGCCAACTTCAGAAAACTTGCTTTTCAAGTGGGATATGTACCATTGATTAAAGTTTCAGAACTCAGGATCCTAATCACTGTACCTCCAACAAGTCTAAGTAAAGAATTTCAAAGGCCCTTTTTTTGACTTCTTTTCAAAGCGGCATTAGAAGCTAAACTGGCACAATCTGTTCTGTTATCAGAGAAGGCTAGTCAGAAAATTCCAGGGATGTCTACAGGTGAATAACAATCTTCTGAGTAAGGTTTTCTATGACAAAGTGAGTAACAGGCAACTAAACTCAGACAACACATTGAAACAGTAAGGTGGACAAAAATTCTGCTGTTAACTGAGCTGAAAGTGTCTATAGTTCATTATCAAAGAAGAGAGAATTTACAAAATAAAAGCTCTAACAACTCCATGTCAACTTTGCCAGTAAATTGCAGTTTGGGAGTGATTTGTATCTATCTAAGACTTTCTTATATCCTATTATTAAGAGAAAAGGAAGAATTTTCCTTGTCTGGGCATATACCAAAATGCTGCAGATGCATACAACTAGTAAAATTTGGTATGCATCTTTGCTTGGTCTCAGCTTCTTGCTTCATGATCAAGTGCATCAAATTCCCAGTCACCAATATCCTCGGAAGAGTAGCCCCGTTCGTCCTTCTCATAGTCTGACTCAAGTATGTACATTCCCATCTGCACATTCGATGAATACTCTTCATTACTAGATGATGATTTCTTTGTCTTGTCATCTTTGTGTTGTGGACTATCACTTGTTAGTTTTGGAGTAGGGGATGGTCTTGGTGACTTTCTAGTGAGGGTCTCTACTTCCAGAACTGGTCTCTCAACAGATTCAAATTCCTCTCTCATTTCCTCTAGAGAGTATAATTGTTGTTTGATCTTCTCTTCATCTTTCCTGGATCAAGTGTTCAATGTTCAATTGTAAGGCGACAATTCGATGCACTAACGCGGTATTGAATACCAGGAATGAAAACAAAATCACAGCTTCATGCATTACCTGTGAGCACCTTCAGTTTTGTCATAAAACTGCTTCTTTATAGCATCTATTATGCTTAAAGTGGTTAAAATCTGATTGAGCAATGAAGCAGAAAGTTAAGGCATATACTGAAAGAACTCGTTAGACTAGCTAAAACGTGAAAGTTAAATCCATCACTAAGCAGAGGACAAGGAAAACAGAAGATTTTGTTTTTGGGATCATCAAAGAACATGTACCTTGGCTTCAAGATTGATATACTCCTCTTCAAGCCCTTTTCTTTGATTTATTGCTTTTGAATCATCATCATCTTTACTTTTTGGAGGTATTGATTCTAACCTGTTGTAGAATAACAGTTTTGAGGCTTGACTTGATAATTGAAATTTGAAACAAATTCAGGATAGTATAATAATACCCTTGACACGAAAGCAATTCTCTGCCAAGCACTTTAACCCGGACGATCGAAGATCCCAGCAGTTCCTTATTGTATATGCAAGTCACATAAGTTGTACCACAATAAGAGGCTAGGATTATTAATTAGAAATTCTCAGTTGAAGCAATGATCTACAAGACACTCAGACCATTACCTTATAATTGGTCAGACAATTAGTAACCAAATTCACAAAACAATCGCCATATTTCTGTAAGTCGACACTGGAACATCCATACACAGGAAAGATAGAGAATTAGTATGAAAATGGACAGTATCTGAGATACTAAACGGACAAGTACACTTTCAGTCAACACTGGAACTTCCATTAACATTTTTTATCTAACATTCAACATGTCTAGCTTGGATTATGTTGATGTCGTGCCGTTAAAGACATTAACAGAAGTGATTAGCAAAGTTTAAGGTCAGTTGAAAGGCAATATATGATTGTTTATAACACAGAAAGGCTAAGAGATAAAAAGAAGTAAATAAAATAATCTTTTGTTTCATTCAAGAAGGTTATCTGTTCCCAAAATAGGTCCTGAATCAGACAACATCAAAATACCAGCAAGAGGCAAGTAAAATTACTTGGCTTGGTTTTCCATTTCTTTATTGTACTTTGTCTGGAGAACCCAGGTATCTTGCAGAAAATTAATCCATGTGTTCACAATATCTGCTTCTACTCTATATGAAGATATTGATCTTGATAGCTCATCTTCCTGGTTTATATGAAGCAGATTTTCAGAATATATATATTTCCACATATCTCAAGAAGTTAAATGTAGCGATCCCAAGAACAAGATCAAATATACCAATACCTTGGCTTTGAAGTGCACTAGAATCTGATTACTAGCGTCATCAAATTGGTCCCGTTCTTCCCTCGCATTGCGAAGCCGTGCTCGGGCTGCAGTCAATAAGGAATTGACCTGACCCAAATCAAGCCAGAGGAGGTGCACCCCACAAAAGTTTGTGGATTAAGATTCCAGCGGAATGGATTATAACGTATAGAACTACTATGACTTGTCAAACTTGATAGTTTTGCATGTATGAAGATCAATGTATGTGAATCCAGGTAAGCACAACTATTTAGGACATCAAAAGTTAAAAATGCATCAACTGGTTGAACGGATACTTGTTCAGATAAGGCCCGGTATGACTGAAGATGAAAAAGGAAAATACCTTCTTTAGTTGGGCTTCAAGTTCATCTTTTTGCCTCTCAAGTTCTCTAATCTCTGCTCCCAGTTCCTAGAGATTGACATCAGGTGTTTAATACTCCTTGCAACAAACCAGGTCAGAAAATAACTCTCCTAACGTACAAACTGAATTAAAGAGTAATTAAAGGATTATTTGCAACCATAAAATAAAAGATGTTTGTTATCCAGATGCAAATCACTCTTTAGCTTATACTCATATTAGGAAGAGAGCAAATATAAAGTTCACCTTCTCAAGCTGGCTAACTTCATTGGCTTTAGCCACGCGAAAGTGAAGTGCTTCCTCTTTCTGAGACCTGCACGTAAAGAAAGCCTAAAAGTTGTATAAAAGGCACTAAAGGCTTGTGAATTGCACCATGCTTCACCTTCTTCCCACCACCATGATGCATGCATACACAGGCACTGACAAGGAAATAAGTTCTGTATATACCTGTGTTCTAAAATACGTTTCTCAGCTTTGGAGGTGGAGTTAAGAAGAGATTCTGACAAAACTTTCAATTTGTCAACCTGCAAAAGTAGTTCTAAGCTTAGTTTTCAATCTGCAGAGGACATAATGTTCTGCCAGTGAACATGACATGCACCACTAGCTCACTAACATCAGCCAAAACAACTGTACCTTTTGAGCATGAACCTCGGGAGATTCCCCATTTTTCAAAGATTTCTTCTTTAGCAAGAGTTCCTCCAACATGAAACAGAGTTCAATATGTCCTAAAGTATCCTTTGAAGCCTGCACGAAAACTGAAACGATTAGCCTCAAAGAGATGATCGGTCAAACTTTCCAGAAAAAGTTTTGGCATGTAGACATCAGCAATAAAGACACAACAATGAAAATGTTAAAATTCTGAACTTCTTAGAATTTTCCCTAAAAACTCGTTTCCCATGAACCACATTGTTCCTTGATGTCATAGTAAAGAAAAGTCGAAATTCCATATATTGAAAAAGAACATTCCTTTGTTTCCAGAAGTTAGACTCAAGTTTTAATGAATATATAAAACCAATTAAGTTGACCTCACACAACAATTTAAGCTATCATGGTGAAATGGTCACTTAATATGGTATCAAAGTCTTTATAACTAAGTGGTCATGAGTTCAGATCCTACCACCCACCTATTATTCAACACAAAATAGAGTGAGTTTGTGCAAGTTTCAAGCCCAAAAGGGCTTTCACTTGAGGGGGAGTGTTAACGAATATATAAAACCAATTAAGTTGGCCTCACACAACAACTTAAGCTATTGTGGTGAAACGGTCACTTAATAACAAGTACCAGTGGCAGTATGGGGAGAGAATATAAAGGAAAAAGCAAAAGGGGATACAGAACTGCTGAAGATCTTTTCGGTTTCAAATGCAAATGTCGCATATATATGTGACTGAACATTTCAGGCCAATTAAATCAGCCTCACCTCAGTTTTTGAAGCAGTTGTTCCTTCAATTGATTTTTCACTAGCTTCATTTGGTGGCTGTTGGGATGCCTTTATCCTTTCAAGTTCTCCCATTATTCTGCAGGCTTCAGCATCTATTCTGAGGCAGAGAAACAGGACATAAAAACATCTACAAAAGAAATCAACTTTTGATCTTATTGTCAAGAAATAAGATGACATTACTAATTCTGACAAAAACATGGATACTGTCTCCATCCTAAGAAATTATGCAACATTCTACATGGCTTATGACATATGCATGCAACTATCCTGTTTGAGATCTGCAGCCACCTTGCAATATCTGCATTAATTTTTAACCCAGCAATCGCATCCTGAGCGTATTGAAGCAATTCTTCCCGCTTTACCTAAAGAGTGAACAGAGAAAGATGAATTTAATTAAGATATTTTGCAGTAACATCATTCAACAATGTCCATTTCTAATTGTTAGAATAAGATTCCAAATTTCGCTATTTAATAAGCCAGTTCAAAATTGCAGCATTGATAAATCAAATCAATTGCATATCTGCAAGAAGCTTTTTATCTTGCTAGTTTCTATTTGCAGGTATTGTTTAGTATTTTGTTAATACTTTCACTAACATTGGCAACAGTACGAAGGTATATGTTTCGTTTCCTTACCAAAACTTCATCTTCATAACTGGATAATGTTGCTGCCAAATCCTGTATGCTGCGCATCACAGCTTTGTGAATTTCCTTTCCTCCTGCAAGACAAAGCCTGTGTATAACCAGACCATAAAGAAGGTTACACTTATGACATTTAACAGAATTCTTTCTTACAGTGGGGCAAAAATAAACATGAAAATTACAGTCCAAGAGTGAGAAACTTCACCCAAAAATTTCCATGAGCAGAGAAACTTCTTCCTCGTTTGGAGCTTCAAGAATCTGAGTCATACAAAAGAATTAACCTGCGGTTAAACTCGATGGATCAGCAAATACAAAGTCCAGTTAATATGTTTCTACATGAATCAGAAGTTAGAATCTAAGGCAATTAACGTATCAGCATAAGATGCATCTACTTAGTTGAACTCACCATAGACAATGTGATGCCTTCAAGGGCTTGACTATAGAGAAAGACATCACGGTAATTCATTGTGCCCAGATCAGGATCAACGTAATAAACCTGTTTGAATCTATGTAAAGCTTCTATGCAAATAAGAAACACATGAATTAACTAAGAAAAAGAAAGCTCTGACTACTAACAAAATGTCTGCAATAACAAAGACACAGATTGTTTAACATGCAAGTGAGCTACAGAGCCGATCCATGTCCAGAACACCTACAGATTCAAACATTGAAGAAAGAAGGAGAAGAACAAAGGATCACCATGGTGGGTCTTCTAAGAGCATCCTTGGCTTCATCAGAGAAAAGTTGCTCATCTGTTTGCTTCTCATTACCACCGGGAATTTCAGCAGTTAATCTCTCAGTTTCCTTGAGTGCCACCAACCATCTTCGTAGCAACTGAATTCTTTCTTCTCCTCTACAAGACACGGAAACCTCCTCAAGTCTCTTCACAGTAAGCCTGAAGCTTTTCACATTCCTCAGCCCCTGCTTCCACAATACCAAACATCCATCATCAACAAACACATTCAATCCATCTAATCACATTGGATCATGTTGGTCCACCATAACCCACATGGGGTCCCACAAAATCTATAAAAGTCGCAATCTTTTGGTCATTTTCGGACATTAAACACATCATCAAATCCTGGAATTGAAAATTCAAGGTAATGCACGGAAAAAAAATTAAAAAAGAAAGTCACGGACAATGCGGTCCTGGATGATCCTGGCGCCACCCGCAACGGCATTCCCGGCTTGGAGGACGACGGAGTCGGCGTAACTACGGACAGTGCGTGTTAAGTTGTTATTTCCACCAACTTCCACAGCTCTGTGAACAGCAGACCGTAACCAAGACATTGTTATTATATTATTATTATGGTGTTTACTCTGTTTTCAGATTTCAGGTTCTGTTCAAACAGACATGAACCACGTAAAAGCTAATATCATTGTCTTGCTCTTGGTGTTTGTAAGAGAATCTAATGATGTTCCTAAACGAAGATTTTTGTTGCAATGATACGTTAACAGTTAGAAACAGACACAGAGAAACACAGATGAGGGAAGGCGTCAAAGAGTTTTGGCGCGTGTGGGAAGTGAAGGTTCGGGTCTTAAGCCACTCGTTTCGCTTATTATTAGCAGGCCTTCTCATTCACCAATTTGCCATTTTCCATTCAATTTTTTGGTTTCACCAATTTTGTTCGACTTCTTTTCCATTTTATCCTTTTTCTTGTTTTCCTTCTGTTGTCCTTAAAAGAGGAAAATGCATTGATAAATCCTCTTTTTATCCCTTTTCTTGTTCTATTTCTTATTAGGAAAAAACCAAAATAAGACCTTCTTAGCTATAAATGCACCTCTAATTAAAGTTCAATTTGATAATACCTTCCAAAAAGTAAACTTTTTAAGTTATCAAACCTGAATTATTCTTAAAGTTGGAGTCTTTTTAAGTTATCAAACCTGAATTATTCTTAAAGTTGGAGTCTTTTGCAAAATTTGTATCATTTGAGTTGAACTTTCTTATTGATATATTTTATATAGATGAGTAAAACATTTGAAGTTCAGAAATATCCAATCTTACCTCTAATTATTACAGAAATAGTATCTGATAGACATAAAAGAGTAAGTGGTGACATTAAACTTCCAACCAAATCCTGAGACAGGGAGAGTGTTTCTTTTACTTGTAAAAGTACTTGTAATACTTTGTCTAACATAATTGTTCATTTCTACAAGTAGAACTAGTGGGAGAAAGTAACCATTACTTTACAAAAAAAAGCTTTATTCTCAAGGACTGTGAATTATCAGGTGTGATCACAACTTCCAGCACATGATAATCGAGTCCCAAGGCCACTATAGAAGGAGACAACACTTAGCTCAGTATCGGTTCTGGCAAAAGAAATGAGGAACAATTTTAAGAATGTGGACTGTATCTGTACTTTGCTGACACCTCTCAAGCTGCTACTCATCTTTCTTGTTGGTAGAACAATGACACCGCACTTCTACAAGTCATCAATATCTGGCAATGGCATTTTCCAAAAGTTCCAAGAATTGTAATCTTCCTGCAAATGTATGCAATATATAATACTATCATCATCATCATCAATGTCCTCATTCTTCTTTTTCTTCTTCCCTCTCCAGTCTCATTCATCTTTGCTTGTTTGTTTTCAAGTTTGTTCTTTTTGCTCTTCTCAAAGTTGATACAAAAAGGAGTTCAATTCAAACTTAACCATGGCTTACCTGCTCAATCAATGATGTTGGCGGGAATATTTCATTAACAAGAGTGTGTAAAGATGTGTAGGACTTAACATCGATGCGATGGCTGATTGCCACTTCACCCTGCCAGGTTTAAAGGATTCTCCAGTAACAATCAGAACTACAAATTGTCATTGCTAAATAATAAAAACTGAGAGGAGGGTATATACCTTTGGATTTATGATAAAAATTTTGCCTTTAGGAATGCCCATTTTCTTGTAACTAAGCTCGTCGGTGTCTCTATTTCCAAAGCCCGCATAGAAGGGATTGTAATCAGCAGGAAAGAGTCTTCTTATATTCTGCAAACAGAATTTTTTTGACATGATAGTTTGTTTAAAACCTTCAGGGCATCTCACAGATACTTAATCTCCATATATGCAATTATTACCTCTAGGCACGCAATTTTAAATTCATGCGGAGCTCTTCTTATGACTGGAAACCGAACAAACAACAGGGTTAGCTAGAAATAACCAGGCATCATTTAATATGGAAAGTTTAATAGTTAACTATGAATTATGCAGAACGCAGAGAACAAGGATGACACAGAATTTATAGACATCAGCAGTCCAGAGGTGTATTGCCATCAGCAACTACAAGCATGGATTTTCAATTTAATATTTCATGCCAGTGACATGAACCAGTTCCAAACTGCAGAATAAGACAACCTTCACGGTATAGTGACGGAAATAATCCATCGGGTGAGATGACAACAGGACCATTTGGTAGGGCTGTCCCATCCTGCAGGAGGACAAAAAAAATAATTAGACATAAACATCAATTTAGTACATGAAACTAGAGAAGATGATGCAGTGAGTATATTTAGTTTATGTTTTCTTATTTAATTATTTTTCATAAGGTTTTGCTATTAAGTTTAGATTCGGTTTTCAATCAGGTTTACTTGATTATCCTATTAACAACAGAATTCTTGTAGGAGTTGTTTTTCCTATTTTAATTAGTCTAGTAAGACTACCATAAATAAGGGCTTTGTCAAGAATTAAAACAGCCTTCGTATTTCAATTTATTATTAAAAAGGTTTTTGTTATAGACCCTAATCGTTCCAACCGCAATATACCCTTCTAGCCTACTTTGTTGGAAACTTGCTGCCCTAACCCCCTTTTTGCAACATAAGATCAACTGTATCAATACACAGAATTCAGGAAACAAGCCAGGGAAGAGGTACAAAAAGGAGCTACTCCAGTACCTGCTTTAGGTTGAATAGAAAACTTCTGGTTAAATATGCCTGAACAATAGCACGCGCACTCAAAAAAAGTAGTTGGTACCCATTTTCCTGCAGAAAACCAGAATTCAATATCCAGGTCCATCTCCATAACAAACCAACCAATCAACCCAAGAACCATAATAAATGCAACTCAAGAATCTAACTGCTCATATCTGATAAGAGGATGTCAAGAAAGTTTGTAAAAAGGTGTAAGCAAATCAATTCACGACTGTGAATTATTTACTAGGAAGGAGTGAAATAATGCAGTATATTGATCTAGATGAGTAGCATCCACTGCTTTGGATGACATGTAGAGGTGATCAACAATATGCATTGGTGATGCCACTAATCCGTTTGATGGTTAGGTAACAGTTTAGTACACAAGGGACCCTACAGAAACAGGGGACGTTTTGAAGACTCCATCAAGGCGTTTCTGCTTAACTAAAATGTTCCAGTTTTTCTCATTCTTACCCCTTTGTGTTTCTCCTAGACCCACCATAGCATTTTCTAGAGACATGAATTAGATGAGAGTAGAAATTACCAGACATGAATGGGTGTCATGCAGGAGACACTTGGCACATAATTCTTTCCTAGGATCTTCAAAGTCATGGACTAAATGAAGCAAGTTTCACCAATCATCAAATGCTTGTATAGAAAGTAAAGCATATCGTTTGAGAAATGAAGAATCAACCATATAATTTGAACATCCAATTATGACGAAAGCAGAAAAAGCAAATACCTTAATGGCAGAAAATAGTTTAGCCACACCAGATTGTGACCAGTCCTTCCCAACCAAAGGCATGAACTGACCTAAAACATCAGATCTGAAAAAGAATGTGTCAAGTTAATGCACCTCATACCAGTACAATATCTAACTTATTAGACAACAACTAAGATCACTATGAAGGATACCACATTTCTTTCCATCATAAAAAAAAACTTCTGCCTGCTCACCAGTGAATTAAAAGTTGAAAGAATGTTCATCTGGACTTATAGCAACTTTGGCCTCATATCAAGCTTGCAAAACTATCACATAAAACTAATGTGTGGACATATACACATGAAAGTAGAGGAAAAAGCACAAACACAATGCTTGCATAGTTGCATTTACAAAATGTGCATGGAAATGATAATTGAACTTGAAGGTTACTGTGGTTGAAAGCTCAGAAATCTATGATACATACAGGAACAAACAGAGTAAATGTTTTCAAAGGTAACATATAGAACAAGAAGACCGCTCCCTGAAGTGTCAGCAGGATTCTGACGGTGATTCCTGAAGCAGCTCAGCACCAAAGGCAGGCCAAGAATGAAACTCGAAAACATAGTGATTGTGTTATTTTCTACCGCCCCTCCGATAATATGGAAATTGTTAAGCATACAAAGCACACAAAATAGAGATCCAAAAAAAATTTGACAATCATCAAAGGCTGATAATTGACATTACAAATTGTGCTTATGACAAGAAAGAAAAGGAGAAACTGAGGACAAACATAAGAAGTCAGTGCAATCTAAGTTCCTTTTATAATTTTGAGAGACTAATGATAGAACACCAGAGGCCTTACTTGGTAATTGTCCCATCAACATCTGATATTACAATTCTCGTGTTCCACTTCCACAAATATATGTGTGCAGCTTCCTGATAAAATTGAACATTGAGTATGTGACTAAAGAAAGAGAACTTCAGGTGCATATTGCTATCATCCAAACATCCAAAAATTCAGGTACCAGGCGAACCTGTTGTGTACCAAGAACCCTGGTAGAGAAACTGAAGGTTATGACATTTTGGCCATCTTTCAGATTCAGTGATGCTATCTGCTCACTGGTTGGAACATTTGTTCTTATGTATTGTTTGTGAGGCGATTGAACAGCATCATATGAGGTCGGTTCAGCATTTGAGTTTTGTAAACCTGATTCAGTATCCAGATATAACTCTTCACTTGAGGCATTGCTGTTGCTATGTTCAAGTGTTTTGACCCTTCTAAATGGAATAGGCCAGAGCCTCCACCTGCGGCTAGAGGGTGTTGAAGTAAGTCCAGTATCAATGTCCCTATTCTCAGGTGTGTCACCCTGTTCCACAGGAATAGTATCTTTGGGATCAACAGGTAATTCTAAACCAAATGCCACCATTCCAAGAACAACGGGAGCAGCCTTTTCCCATGGTAAGTACTTATCATCATATCTAACAATTAAGTTCTCATTTTTTATGACTGATGTTGCAGAGGTTTTAAATTCTTCTACAGATACAAGATGTGACTCAAACACTTTGGCAGCAGCCTCTGAACCCATGCCAGCACGAAGTTCCTTCCCACACAGTGAGATTTCAAACCCTACAAAATCAGAAGGAAGCAATGAAAGTAAACTCATATTCAACATGCATACATTAATAAAAGGTGCTCACTCATGCTTGAAAAAGCTTGGATCTCTTCACCAGAAGCTTCGTCTTTTCTGCTAACATCTTCAGCAGCAGGCCTTTGTGAATTACTATCTACCAACTCACTTGATGTGGATGGGCAAAGATCTTCATGTTTCTCTTCTGGATCATTTGTGATGTTAATAGGATATGCAGATGTAACATCAGAATCAATATGTTCCACATCTGCAGTGGTTTTCTCAATTGCTTTAACTTCAATATCTAAATCATGAGACCCGTCAGGCCCCCTAGATTCTGATTTACAAGCTGGAGATGAACCATCATTTGTGAATTCAACGAGATTTCCATTTGGAGTCCAGTCAATAGTGGAAGAATTACGAGGACATTCCCCATTTGAATTTTGCACTTTTGGTGAACACATTTCTTCATGGTCTACCAATTTTGTTAACTCCAAGCAGCTTTTAAAAACTTCTCTCTTAGTAGGGGATTCCTCTTCTGAAAGAGTGCAAATCTGCACAGTCCCTGCAAATCTAGAAATTTCCATAGTTTCTCTACCAAGACAAGCATGTTCCCCGTCGCCTTCACAAACCTCCAAATGATTTGCAAAAGCATTAATGCCACCACTTACACTGAAATCATTGTCAGATGCAGCACTGGATACAGATGCATTCAGCTTGTTAACATAATCAGAAGACCGGGCATCATCAACTGGAGTAGATTCATCAGCTGCATCTTTCTGGCTCATATTCAACTCTGATGTGTTTAACTGCCCATTCTCAGCATTCTGCTCTGATTCTGAAACAGGCGCTGTCAAGACATGCCCATCCACACTCACCAAGATCACTTCTGAATCTAAACCATGAGGTTCTGCAAGAGGAACACTATCTAAATTTTCATATCTACCAGACCCATATTCTGATATCTCAACTGAACCCTCTACGGAAGATTGCTCATCTTGGAAGTCATAATATCTACGATGTACATCAGATTCTGTCCTCTCAAGTTGACCTACACCTGATGAGTCACACTCCTCTCGCAACTGAGCTACCCCAGAATCAGAAACACTATGCTTTAGTTGACCAATGTGCACTATGTTCTTAACAGCACTACCATCCTCAAGTGGCATTTCCATGCTGTCAGAATCCTTTAAAGCCTCATTCGTCTTGCTCTCATCACCAGATTCCACCTCCTTTATGAAATAAGCCTCACCGGAATTATCGAGATACATATGAAAATTTGCTTCGACACCATTTACATTTATGCGCACAATCTTCTCAGCCCCTTTAAGCACACCTTGAAATTTACCAAACCGAACGTACCAAGGGGCACTCCGAAATGATCCATCTTGCTGTTGAACCGCAATAACATCAACAGCTCCACCAAATGGATGAAATGGGGTGGCAACACTGTATACTCCTTGTGAAATCAAGCTCCCAACTCTTCCCACCAAACTCATCCTTCAATCACCCCACTACACTGACAATATCTGATAAACTCTATCTAAAGTCTTGATGTTTTCCCTTTCCAATTGAAAACACCAAAAACTAATTATAAGTTACTCCCTCCACGACCAAACCCTACAGATTTCTTGATTGATGCTTTTTCTTCTACTGTCGTATCAGGATATCTGCATTTCATTTTCAAGTCCAATGTAAGAAGACATCCAAAAATTGTTACATAAAAGGAACCTTAAAATTAAACTAGTAAAAAAGCTGTTGGAATTTGAAACCCGCCCATCCACAGAAAAGAATAAAGAATTTGAAACTGACCCATGTAAGAAAAAGCTAAAAGAACCCATACCTCTGTTTGGCTACTAAGATAATAACACAAACGAGATTGAGAAACCATTTATCAACCAAAAGAAAACAAAGACTTCGGCTCCTTTTGGCCGCCGAACTCGGAACAGCCTTAGCAGTGCCACTCCACAGATGTTGCAATCCAAAAGCCGAAAAGCAAATTACGAAATGAGAAACTAACAGATAATCCCTTCAAACAGATTCCTCATTTCAACAAACAAAGAAACTAGAACTCGAAATCGATACAAACAACGCAATGAAGACTAGCACAAGAAACATTAAAAAAAAAAAACCTTTTCACAAAAAATGGAAAAAAAAAAAGCAATTGAACTTGAACTGCTCTGACAGAACGATGAAAAGAAGATGATGAACTTACGGATTCGAAAATTTCCTGACAACCCACCAAAAAACACAAAAGATTGTCTTTTTACAACCGCACAGCTCAAAACGAAGTCAATTATGTACAAATATCAAATTTTGTTTCTTCTTCTTATCTGGGGTTTGGCTTCTCTGATGCTTGAAACTGTATATAAAATTCCTGACGCTTCGAAGTTTGGACTTTGTGTTGATAGGAAAAGTTAACAGAGAAAATAGGGAAAAAAAAATCCAAGCACAGAGAAGAGAAGAGAAGAGTCACATATCAACTTGGCTAAAGCAATAAATAGGTATTCCTATCTGTGGCTATGGATATCTGGGTCTAATCTTTTGCTCAATAACGAGAATCTTCACTTTGGGCACTTGTAAATCTTGCGTTAAAATGAGGGCTAATTTGGGCATTTAGTTCGTCTACTTGCGTGCCTCTTTCCTTGTTCCAGAAGGTTGATCCCCAACCCCAATCCTTAATTACGAGGATGAGCTTAACCTTAGTTTCTCTTTCCGTGTCTTGTCCATATGTCTGGTGGCCCACCTCGTTTTTATTTATATACATAAACAATATTTCGTATATATTTTTATTATTATTATTATTAAAATTATTATTATTAAATAAAAATTAATTGAATAATTTTAGTTTATAAGAATTTATTAATCCATAAAAACTGACCGATTAATTAATAAACTGATAATTTTTAACAACAAGAGTTGTTCAAGTTGAACAGTTCAAAATTTTAAGATTGAACTAACTGAGCTGATTGAGTTTTTAATTTATTGCTTTTATTAATTTATTTAAGCTCTTGTGATACTAAATATTGGTTCTTTTCTATTGATAAAGAGATGATATATTTTATTATATTTTAGTTTTAAATGGGATCTGAGAGGTCTAATAGTATGCAAACTTTCTCCTACATAGTAGAGAGATTGTTTCCGGTGAACTCACATACAGATGAGACAATAAAAGAGTGATGCAAGTTAAAAAGTAAATAAGTAAAACTGACATGTTAAATTATCATGTAAATAAAATTACAATAAATACATAAATACATAATAAATAAAATATAACTAGATTTTCAAAAAAATAGTTTAAAACTAAAATATAATAAAATATACCATCTCTTTATCAATAGAAAAATGCCAATATTTAGTATCACAAAAGCTTAAATAAACTATTAAATGTAATAAATTAAAAACTCAATTAGTACGATTGGGTCAATCTTAAAAATTTTGAATAGTTCAACTTGAATAATTCTTGTTGTTAAAAACTATCAATTTATTATTTAATCGGTCAAGTTTTATGGATTAATAAATTCTTATAAACTAAAATAAATTAATTAATTTTTATTTAATAATCTTTTTAATTAAACTTCTAATACTTCGATAAATAACGACAATTGTATTTTAAATTTTTAAATTTTATTCAATTATTAGTCAATTTTATGACAGTTCAATATTGGTTAAACTTTTAAAATCTTAAACCTCTTGTTTTATCGGTTTAACTTTTGATCTGTTTTAAAAATATTAATTAAAAAATTGATTTATATAAATTGACTCTACCTTTTATTTCTTGCTCTTGCGATATTTATATGAGATTAATATGAACTTGGTTATCACATTAAATGGGGTCTAATAAGTAATGTTATTTAACATCAAAGTCACACCAACTAATAAGAACAAGCAAAATCACATGGTCCTAACAACCTCTTTGCAATTATTGTTGAAAGTAACGTAATTATAACACCATTCCGTGAAGAATCTGATTTCATCTCAAACAATTAAATAAATTTTTATTTTTAAAAAAAAGTAAAAGTCGACCCAAACAATTTCTTAATATTATATATATATATATATGTATGTATAAAATAGTTATTTATTTATTTATTTTACCGAGAAAACAAGAAGCAGGACGGAACAGATGAAACAGAGGAGAGGAAGCAGTTTCTACCAAACCGACCAAAGGGACTTGGCAGTAGGTAGAAGGAACCCAACAGTCTTTCTTACAGTAACAACTACTTCCCGGCGACCGAGAGTCACCCGCATGTGTTACACGTGATCAAGTTTAGCAGCTTTTTGAATTCTGCATGTTTTTTTGTCTTATAGGCAGAGACTTTGGATTTTTTACACTACTATTTGTGTGTATATCTATCTATAATCGTAACAAAAACATATCGGATAAGGATGATCATACTGTATATATACATATATATAATATATGTATGTATAATAGTAACAAAAATATATTCGATAAGCATGATGATTAGGATTCCACTTATTATTTTAGGTGTAACATGTAACGATACCCTAGTTGCATATTCTGAATCGAACGTGAAAGGGTAAGAAATAAGGAAATGCAGAAAATACTTGATTTCGATTCCACAATTTTAAATAAGCTTTTTTGAAGCTGAAATGAGTGCGAATTTACCGTCGTCTTCACAGGAACCCCTTATCGGAACGTGGTCAATGTCTTTCTATAGTTTTCTCAAAACGTAAACTCTCTTAATGGATCAGATAATCCTTAGTCTTATGATTGATATGAGCAACTGTAAGAGACCTTAACCTTTATATATAGCTTCTATATCGAGCTGCTTCAACACAGGCCTGATATGGGTCCGGTTCACACTGACTAAGGTCTATTTTCCACTTGAACTTTGACCCATTAATTTAGATCATTTATTGGGTAATTTTATTATCTTTATCTAGATCAAATTACATAACTTAATCGATAAGTTATTCAAAAACTGAAAAATGCAATTAAATATTGTCAAACTTTATGGGAAATTACAAAAATTTCTAACAATCTCCCCTTTGGAAAATACTTAATTGCAGTGCTGACTCTAGTTTAAAAACTCGGTTAAGTCACGTTACTGTATTAGTCGACTAGGTTTAAAAAAAAACATTTGATCAAAAGATAATGAAAGTCTATCATTCTATCCTGCAAGGCTTTCAATACCAAAAAATATCTAATGCATGTGTCACGTGCAACACAGATCCAATACAATCACATATACCTATTACTTCACAAACATTAATGGGAAAATGGAGTGTGACAAACTAGGATGATACCTTTATGATCTAAATTATATCATCTTTGTTTGTAGGTTTCGATTTTCCCAACTTTATGATAAACTACATTAGAGAAATCTTGTTTTCTCTCATTGAATGCTAAACAGTATTAGAGAAAACTTGTTTCCTCTCATCAAATACTAAACTACATTAGAGAAAACCTTTATGTTCTCCAATTGAATGTTAAACTGCATTTGAGAATCTTTATGGGATTAAAAACTTATACCCCCTATGTTATGTCAAACTTCATAGATATCCGTATAAAAGTGTAGGAGTCTAAATGACATAAGTATAAGGACAATTTGCATATATGCCCAATGACCTTTAAATGCTTAAGATTGACATAAATCTTAAAACTTTTATATGTATTATGACAATATATGGTAACATGTATTATCGAAGATAAACGATGATCATCTTTATTGATGAACCATCATACCGTCATAATACATCATCATCATCACTCAGTCTGAAATTCCGTAATTAAGCGAGGTCTGGGGAGGTTTGATAGTACGCAACCTTACCCCTACATAGTAGAGAAGTTGTTTCTGATAGACCCACATGCAAATGAGACAAGATATGAATGATGCAGGTTACAGAGGGAAAAAGTAAAAACTCACACGGTAAATTAATAAATAAAGAAATAATTATTGAACAATAATAGGAAACTAAATAAAAATAAACAATAATAAATATATATATATACATATATAAAAATTAAATTATTAAATTATTAATTTAAAAATAAAAAAATAAAAATATTTATTATTGAGAAGTGGTGATTGAGAAGAATGGCAAAAATGTAATTGTAAAGGAATTTATGGAGACAAAAGAGGAGACAAGGACAGTCTAAAAGGAAGCAGACAAAACAATCAAACCACGTGAGGCATGCCAGAGGAAGGAATGAAGCACCGAGGGGAGAATTTAATGAGCAAGGCGTTAACAACAGGGCGAAGTATTAGGAAGCGTCTTAAATTAATATAGGCGTCAAGTTTGTCAACAATTCTCTTGTCAGGAGGCTTAAGGAGACTAATAAAGGGACAGGTGGCAGACACTATCCGAAGAGTGACTTATAGAATATCGAAAACCGTGTATGGCGTCGAGCCTCTCCGTTCGAAAACACTGGCTTGATTGAGCTAACAAGTGCTACATGCCGAAGCTGGAAGAAGATCCCCAAGATAACTTGTACAGCATCGAAGTCAGACGTTATTTACTAAGTTTCGGTGAATAAAAAAAGTAGGACGTACTCGTGGCCTCACAAAACTATACCAGAAACGAGACCACACTAGGAGGCAAGCAAACATATGCAACTACCACTCAAGGATATTGCTGTAAACAGTATACTAAAGTGCAAAAGACCAAAGACATAGGCAACAGATGCTAATAGAAAGTTAAGGCAGGAAAAGGTTAAAAATTTGTGCACCTGGAATACTGTTCATTGTGAGTGGCAGCCATTTCCTCGTGCTAAGAATACAATTCTAAGACAATAAAGGACACAATAATATCTATGTATAGCTCTTACCTGATGGACTGGTATGGCAAACTGTACCGCACTTTCTTGTACCACGCTCGCCTCCGGTCAACTTTAGTTAGCTGCCGTTTCGTTGTCGCTTACGCCCTCTTCTCCTCTGCTTTGGTTATTTCCTAGCGAAGGTCGTTCTCGAGGTGGTTGAGCTCAACTCAGACAAGGCCATTGAGAAATAGTATCTAATTTCTAGGACTGAACAACGTTCTAAGAACTTTACACTATTTCTAGTGACACAAATCAATCATCTAAATGTACAAAAAATAGAGGGAAGTAAAGAATCAAGATATCCAACAATATGACACATTATGCCATTTCATACGCAGGCACTGCTGTTCCTCCTCCACTTCTTGCATGTCGTCTTCAGTTCTTCATTAATTCTCAATTTTCTGATAATGCTATAGCCATCTTCAACAATGTTTTCTAAGAACTCGTTCATCAATCTTATAGGTCTATTTTTGACACTTAAGTAGGAGAGGAAATAGGTATACAATCTATCAATTAATGTTGTTTATGAAAAATCTGATTAAGAAGCTAAAGTTAAGATGAGGATTGCTAAAGATTCCATGAGGGCAAGATTAATAACAATAGGAGTTCCCCCAATAAGAGAGTGAGGCTAAATATGAGCCATGATCTTCAATCTACAAGAGCATATCAAGGGACTGATGAATATGGCTTAATAGTAATAAGTACATGTGTACATCAAATGTATACATGTACATGAATCAAGCATAACGATCCTTTAACTAACAATATCTAAAGACATCAAAACACTAATATTGTATACTTGTGAAGGATGTCAAAACACCCATATTGTATACTTGTGTCACAAACACAAGTGGGAGAAGTCTTTTAGTTAAAAGTTTGACTATCATTTCCTCATTCCTTAAATGCTCCAAACCTTAATGTCACCTTATTGTATCAACACCTTTATGAATAAATAATTAACCTTTAAATGCTAAGACCCTGTCATATTCTTTGTTGTTATTAAACAACACAACAAGAAGATTACCACAGTACAACCAAATGGGTCTAGCCACTGAATCAATAACAGACAGCTCAGAAATTAAGTTTATGAGCTAAACCATCTGTGAAGTAGCCCCATAGCAGGCACTCTGCATGCATGATCGAGGAAGTCACCTGTGTCTACTTGACACTCTTCCACAACATTGTACCATCTGCAAACTTAAAACATGTAACCTTAAGTGAACTTTCAATCATCCAAACACATAGCTAAATTTGAATCTGAATTCCCTACGAAGTTTAATCTGTTGACTGTGTTATATGTCAACACATAATCCTTAGTTCCTTTAAGTATCTCAACACTTGCCAGACTGCATTCCAATGGTCTACACCTGGATTAACTAGATATTGACCAAACAATCAAGCAGTAAATGCAATGTCCTACCTAGTACATAGCTAAGCATACATCAGGCTATCAACCATACTAGTATACGGAACATTCCTCATAACCTCTCTCTTTAATTTATTCTTTGGATGCTGTGCCAAAGATTTTCTATCACAATGAGAGATAGGTGCTACAATAGGTTTATTGTTAACCGTATTAAACTTTTGTAACACATACTCAATGTATGCACTTTGTGAGAGGCTTGATGAGTGTTGAGATGTAACATCCCGTCACCGATGGGATGGGTACAGTTCATTGCATTCATATTTGGCATGCTCATGCATTATCTAGTTATGTATAAATTTGGTAATTTGTCAATTATTGCACTAGCATATGCAAGTACATACATGTATGACATATTCCCGATTTGATTTGTGTAAATTGGAACTTGGAGAAAATTTGGTCAATTGAGTTTGAGAAATTGAATTTGAGTTAGAAATGAGAATTAGGAGTTTGAAATATGAAATTGGAGTATATAATTAGGTGTTTTCTGATTTTGAGGATTTATAGGAATTTTTCTGAAATTTTTGGAGTAATAGGTCCGGACCGAAAAATTGACCTAATGACTGATTTATTTGATTTTCGGTTCCGAAATTGATTATCCAATGGCACGAAAAGATTAGAAATTTGATTGGACGAATTAGGGTTTGAGCTATTGGAATTCGGGAGAAATTAGAATTTGAAATTGGACTGAGGTTGTTCGGATTGGTCTTGTGGCAAATTCATTTGCCAAACAAGCCCTTAGATTTTAATATAAAAATCCTATCCTTTGAATTTTTGGTCTTCCACGATGCTCCTTTGATTTTTTTGAGAGAAAGTTTGCTTCCCCTCTTTCGTGGATCTTCTTCTTGGTTCCTTCTTGCTTTTGGCTTCCTCTTCC
>JANIJH010000004.1:60209522-60230293 GCA_024520975.1 Erythroxylum areolatum | reverse complement strand
CGATCTCCCTCCCGTCGCATGCGGCCCTGATCTCACCGGATTCGGCATTCCCTTAGGACACCCCCGCAGGCCTCATCAATGGGGCGCCGGCCATGGTCCATACTGACCCCCCGGCCCCACAAACATGTTGCCTCCCCACTCTCTCCTAGCGGTGACGCCCCCTCAACCCCCCGACCCCACTCCTAACTCTCCGATTGGTAGGGATATGCCAGACTCTTCTTATACGACGATGGAGGATCCAGTTCCCTCCCACGAGACTTTGTCTAGTCACGTTCCCGTGGGCCAGTTGACCCGGTTCCGACCGGCTCGAGTTAGTTCCCTTCTTCCTATTGTAGTTATGACGATTTTTATCTGGAATTGTCAAAGGGCTGGAGGTCAGACCTTCAAGCCCATTCTGTGCGACTATCATCGTTGAGCCTCGTATTAGTGGCGATCGGGCTATGCGCGTTATTCGTTCTCTGGGCTTTCGCAATTCTTTCCGGGTTGAGGCTACGGGCTTTTCGGGCAGGATCTGGCTACTTTGACGAGAGACGGTCGATGTCCGCATTCGCCTAGCCCACCGCCAATTTATCCATGCTCGTGTACAGTGGGATCAACAGTTATTTGAATTTGCTGCTATTTACGCGAACCCTCAACCCACTTTCCTGAAATATCTTTGGCATTACCTGGCGACTCTGGCTCCTCACATCACCGTCCCTTGGCTACTAGGTGGGGATTTTAATGCCAAATTGGAAAGTGCCGATCAGCGTGGGGGTTCGCGTCTTCAACCCCGTATCAATACTCTATTTCGGGATTGCATGCAACAATGCCACCTCCAGGATCTTGGCTTCTCTAGTCCGAGATTCACGTGGAAGCGGGGCACCATCCGGGAACGCTTAGATCGGGCTTTTGGTTCTCCTACTTGGTTTTCGGCCCATCCGAGTACCCAGGTTCAACACCTGCCTTTTCTTAAATCGGATCATCGGCCTCTACTTATTCGGTTCCTCGCTCCTGATCCCCCCAACCCTTCGCGCCGGCCTTTCCGCTTTCAATCAGCATGGCTCACTCACGATTCTTTCTCCCACATGGTTGCAGATAACTGGTCTCCTAGCTCCTCGGACTTCAGCGGTGCCCTCCAACGGTTCTCGGATGCGCTCCACCATTGGAACACCACGAAGTTTGGGAATATTTTCCATCGGAAGAAATGCCTTATGGCCCGACTCGAGGGCCTTCAAACACCTATGGAGGATACCGATTCCCCCTCCCTCCATGCGCTCGAGACTTCCTTACGGAATGAACTCAAATCCGTGCTCTACCAGGAGGAGCTCTTCTGGCACCAACGGTTTAGGAGCCAGTGGCTCGAGCAGGGCGACAGGAATACTCAGTATTACCATGAGCTCACTCAGACTCGGCGACGTCAATCTCACATCCTCGCTCTTCCTGATGGCCATGGCAATGAAGTTACCGACCCCGTGAAGCTCCGCGGTCTGGCTCAGCGCCACTTGGAGGAGTTATACCGCCCAGAAGGCAGATCTTCTCTCCCTGAGTCTCTTCCTGGGCAGTTCCCTCCTTCCCCATCGCAGATGGCTGAGGACCTCACCCGTCCGCTTAGGCCTGATGAAATCAAGGAGGCGTTTTTTTCCATGAATCCGAACAAAGCCCCAGGCTATGATGGATTCACAGCTCTGTTATATCAATCCCAGTGGGCCACCGTCGGCCCCTCCCTGATTCACTTCCTCCAGCGGATATTTAGGCACGAAGTGTGGGAGTTGGCTATCAATCACATGGTCATTGTCCTTATTCCTAAAACCCCCTCCCCCACTTCCATCTCACACTTCCGTCCCATTGCGCTATGTACTGTGCTCTACAAAGCCCTCTCCAAGGTTATCTCTAATCGGCTCAAACTGTATCTCGAGACGCTTGTCCACCCGACTCAGTGTAGTTTTGTGCCTGACCGACTTATTACGGACAATATCTTCAATACCTAGGAAGTGCTTCACTCTATGAAACGTAAAACTGGTTGAAAGGGACTTATGGCCATCAAAGTGGACCTAGAAAAAGCGTATGACCGCCTTGATTGGGACTTCGTCCAAGCCACCCTTCAAGATATTGGTCTTCCAACCTCGTTTCTATCGCTTATCATGAAGTGCATCACTACGGCGTCCTTTCAAGTGAATTAGTATAGCGCGCTGAGCGAGGAGTTTAAGCCTTCTCGCGAACTTCGTCAAGGCGATCCGCTTTCTCCGTACCTTTTTGTGCTGTGCATGGAACGCCTTGGCCATGCGATCACCCATGCGGTGTCCTCCGGTCGTTGGCATCCGGTCCAGTTGAGCAGACATGGCCCCCCTTTCTCACTTATTCTTTGTTGACGATCTGATCCTTTTCTCTGAGGCTTCTCTCGAGCAAGTTCACATACTTCGGGACATCTTGGACTCATTCTGCACTGCTTCAGGACAATGCGTGAGCCACGCCAAATCGCGATGTTACTTCTCCAAGAATGTCCCTCCCTCGACTGCTAGTACCTTAAGCCACGCGCTTCGTTTCCCCCGGACATCTGACCTCGATCGGTACCTTGGGGTTCCCCTCCTACATCAGCGGGTCGGTAGGCATACTTATCAACACATTCTTGACACGGTCCATCATCGTCTGTCAGGTTGGGCTCCTTCTACGTTGTCCTTTGCTGGTCGGATCACCTTGGTTCAATCGGTCCTATCCACTATACCCAGTTACACGATGCAAACTATTCGGTTACCGCGAGGGCTGTGTGACGCTCTTGAACAAGCCATGCGGCACTTTTTGTGGGGCTCGAGCCAAGACAGTCGCAAGATACCCCTGGTTAGCTGGGATGAGGTTTGTATGCCCAAGAGTCAAGGGGGTTTAGGTATTCGCCGGATTCGGGAAATGAACGATGCTTTCCTGGCCAAACTCAGTTGGGCCTTGATCCACAACCCAACTGCCCTTTGGGTACAAGTGCTCTCTGGCAAATATGCTTTTGATCTTCAGCGCATTCCCTCCTCCGTTCCTTCCGCCGGGGGCTCGATGGTGTGGAGGAGCATCCGCGTGACATGGCACATAGTGACTCAGGGCCTGCAGTGGCGGATTGGTGATGGTACGACGCCTAGCTTCTGGCTAGACCCTTGGGTCACGGGCGTTGGCCCACTCCTTTCCCACTCTACTCAGGACATACTGGATTCCCATTTTGGACTTCGGGTCCACCATTTTGTGGGCCCCACCGGCCAGTGGAATTTGGCGGCCTTTCAGGATTTCCTTCCGCCATCGATTTGTCGCACTATAGCCGGCATATTTCCTCCCTCCCCGTTTCTGGGACCTGATAGGTTAGTCTGGGGGGCCTCCAATCATGGACATTTTACCATAGCTTCTGCCTACTCCCTGCTTTTGGGCCCCACGCCTGCCGATCCGTTTGGCATTTGGAGGACCATTTGGCAGTGGTCGGGTTCTCAGCGGGTGCGCTCTTTTTTATGGTTACTAGCCAAGGATCACTTGCTCAGTAATCAACAACGGGTACGCCGCCACCTCACCTCCGACAGTACATGCCCCCACTGCTCCCAAGACGAATCCTCTCTTCATGTAGTACGAGACTGTCTGCTCGCACGCCAAGTGTGGGCCTCTCTCCAATCCGACATAGTCCCATCGCCTTCTTTCGCTCTTCCCGCCAAGGATTGGCTGCACCATAACATCATCCAGCATCGACGAGAACAGGGCCAGGATTGGGCGCTTCTTTTTGGGTTGACCTGCTGGTTCCTCTGGACCTAGCGGAACAAGGTTATTTTTTATCCCGCTTTTGTGCGACCTATCTCACCGTCTGTTTTTATCTTGTCTTTTGCAGATCAGGTTCAGAAGTCTTTCGAGAGGCACCGTCTGGGCCTTACCAGCTTCCACCCTCGCCGGGAGCAACGGATCGGTTGGTGTCGGCCGCAGGCTGGATGGGTCAAGTTAAACACTGATGGGGCTTGCAATCGTGACCAGTTCACGGCCTCGGCTGGTGGCCTCCTTCGCGACAGTTACGGCAATTGGCAAGGTGGCTTCTCTCAATTTATAGGATGGTGATCAGCCCAGTCAGCGGAGCTCTGGGCCGTTTACACAGGACTTTCATTGGCTTGGCATTTGGGTTTTCGTTGGCTTGAGCTGGAAGTAGACTCCTTGGGGGTGCACCAGCTCCTTTCTTCGGTGGCCTCCCATTCTCAGTCGGACAACCCTATCGTCATGGGTATCCTGGACCTCCTTAACCAAAACTGGTCTGTTGTTCATCGGCATGTGTACCGAGAGAGCAACAGATGCGCAGATTGGCTCGCTGCCCAGGCCGATCCTGCCGTTATTGGTATCACTTATTTTGATGTTACACTTTTAGGGTGCCTTAATCTCCTCCTAGAGGATCAATCGGGCCGCTGTTTCTCCCGACTCATTTAGTACCATGTGTACTCTTTCCCTTTATACCAAAAAAAAAGTATACCGATATCTTTATGTATCATACTCAACAAGTCAAAAGCATGAGTTGACCTCAATATCCTCATCAGTTAATTTACCCCTGCAACAGTTAGCATATATTCTCATATCATCATAATCTACAATTGAAAAATGCTTTTGTTGATCAATCTCTCAACCCTAGCTTTGGAAATGTGGCTTAAACTTTTACGACATACCATGTATGACTTCTCATTCATCAGGGTTCTTCATTAGCAAGATACGAAGAAGCATATATCTAATTCGGGGTAAAATAAATTCTATACAAACTATATGATAAGAAATTTGTACCATTATGTTTTGCATTAAACAACAGCTATATAACAAAAGCATTATATACAAAACATTAAAGCTCTTTCTCCAAAATTGATCAAAAGATCACATATAAAATGTGTCATGTAAAACCCAAATAAACCTTAGAACAAGGTTCAGTACATACATTTCATATAGTTATTATTTTTTACTTCTTCATTGCTGTGAACCATCAGTTTCTCCTTCCTTTATTTGGCTTTATCCTGGACATGAACTCCTGCATCGTGAAAGCACCTTGATTAGATGCTCCATTATATAGTCACCAAATACTTAATGCGACAATCGCAAATTATATTCATAAATTAATAAGTCAAGGAGTTACTTGATGGTCACAGTCTTTCCTATTAAGCCTTATACTACTGGCTTCTTTATGGCTTGCGAACCTTTACCAGCACTGGTTTGACCAACATCAGCATGTGGAGAAGATTTGAACTTTCTATCTTTAAACTTAGTGAGCTTCATCTTTGCCTTCTCTTTAGTTGCTTTGAGGGCTGTAACAGTAGTAAACTTGAGTTTTTCCTCCTCAGCAACGCAATGAGCTGTCAAAGTGTTGAAGTCTCATTCCTCATCTAACGAGTAATATGTCATCACCAGATTACTAAACTCTGGAGAAAGTGTGTTCAGAGTCTGGTGAACAATAAAGATATTAGGAAGAGGAATGTTTAACATATTCGGTCTACTGTGAAGATTAATCATTCTTGATATATACTCCATTACTTCCCCTTCTCCTGTATACCTCATAGAGAATAATTCCTTCATCAAGGCACTTGTCCCAACATTAGGTGAGACTCTGTAACTCTGGAAGAAATTACCAAGAAACTCCTTCGTAATGTCTAGATCTGTAAGTCCACTAAGCAGATGGTTAGGTATGGATCTTTTAATGGTCACAAGATATAATATGTTAAACCGATCCCAGGCTTTATAGCCTGCTTTATGAACTCTCGAGCTCATGGATGTAGGTGGAGATGGCCTATCTGTTCGTACGACCATCTCAACCTCAACTGTCTCCATAGCATTCAATACATCCTCCGTCAATTTCTTTGTATTGAAATCGATCAAGGTTTCGATGATGAGCCCAGCAACGCGCCTTAATAGTGTTCAGTGCGTGCGTTGCATGAGTGACAAGTGGCACGACATTGTCCACCCACGTGTCGACCGCGTATCTGTTGCATGTGGCACACGTGCTCGATATCTCCATCGCCCTCGCCAGAAAATGAGATTTTTCGGTTAGTTTTGGGCCTTTTTTGGCTCTCTCGGGCTCATTTTCACCCTCTTTGTCAAGGCTAAACACATGTATAATGCTTTCATGCAGTAAAAAGCAAGAAAAATTAAAAAAAAAGAAGTCTATTTTTTGAAAACCTTATGGAGAGAAAAACTGAAAAATCTTCGTTTTTAACCACAAGCCACATCACCTCTGATACCACGTGTAACACGTAACGATACCTTAGTTACATATCCCGAATCGAATGTGAAAGAGCAAGAAATGAATAAATGCAGAAAATACTTGATTTCGATTCCACAACTTCATATGAGCTTTCTGAAGTCGAAACGAGCGCACAATCTACCGTCGTCTTCATGGGAACTCCTCATCGAAACGCGGTCAATGTCTTTCTATAGTTTTCTCAAAACGTAAGCTCTCTTAACAGGTCAAAGAATCCTTATATTTAAGATTGATATGAGCAACTACAGGAGACCTTAACCTTTATATATAGCTTTCATATCGACCTTTCCCATCACAGGCTTGATATAGGTTCGGTCTACACTGATTGAGATCTATTTTTCATTCGAACTTTGACTCATTAATTTAGAACATTTATTGGGTTACTTTATTATCTTTATCTTGATCAAATTACATAACTTAACTAATAAGTTATTTAAAACTGAAAAACGCAATTAAATATTGTCCAACTTTATGGGAAATTATAAAAATATCTAACAGCAGGATCATAGATATTTATCACGGTTCTTTGAAATGATAAGATGACCTTTTAGCTCAAATGACATGATAGTTCATTAGTATAAGGCATTAGAAATGTAGAATGTTATCTTATATCGATCATTTGAGTCAATTCTTCCAAACCTTTTAAAATTATTAATAATTCTTTTACAGTTTTAATCTCATCGATTAATTTCCTTGATAAATTTTAACTATGAACTTTTAAACAACATTATGTAATGTCATATGTATTATCTTATGTAATGTCACGTGAAAAGACGATATTGTTTTAGAGTTTGTAGTTAAAATTTTTTAAAAGAGTGTTATAAAATTAAAATTATAAGGAGTTATTAATAATTCTTAAAAATTAGAAAATGCATTGATAATATGTCAAATTAGAAGGGTCTAAAAAATTATAAGAAATTACTATCTCATTTATAAGATTACAAAAATTAAAAGATTACACTATCTATTTATTAAAGATTAAGGGTCTGTTTGGTTGGATGTTAATTAATAGAATGAAATATAATAGAATGGAATGGTACGGAATGGTTTATAATGTATTGAAATGTAATATAATGAAAAGTTGTTTGGTAGGGATTAAAAGGTTCATAATGTAACGTAATGAAAATGTTGTTTGGAAATTGGATGAAATGGAATGTAATATATAATAAATGACTATTATACCCTTATATAACATTCTCAACATAACCTAGAACTGAAAATGCACAAACACTTGAATGCTATGGTTTTAAAACAGCAAAAACCTGTGACTTACTGACAAACAATTAAAGTAATAGTTGTGATTTGAACAATAAATTTTATATATTTTTTGTTTTTCATTAATAAAAAATTTATTATTTTATTATTAATTATATACAATTTATTATTAATTATATAAAATTATTATTATTAAATAAATTTTATTATATTAAATATTATTCTATTCTATTTGATTTATATTTAAAAATAATTTATTTATATTTTTATTTATATAGAAATATATTTATGACTTATCAAGAACATGTTACGGCACTCTGAAAAATAATTAAATAATAATTTTTTATATATTCTTCTATTTTTTATTAATAAAATTTTATTATTAATTATATACAATTTATTGTTAATTATATACAAATATTGTTGTGTTGTGTTGATTGTTATTAGGGTAGGGTAAGAAATAATTAGTATTATGAAAATTATTGAGGATATATTAGATATTATATATTTATTAGTTTACGTTTCATCCTAAACCTCCCAAATAAGAGGTCTCTCATTTTCACTATTTATGATAGAATGAAACGTAACATGAAACATTCCGCTTCTATCCAATTCCATTATAAAACCTCATTTCAAACAATAAAACTATATTACATTTCATCATATTCTATTATAAAACCCTCAATCAAGCAGACCCTAAGTCTTTTTTACTATTTTACTTACTTATTAAATTATTTAAGAATATTATAAAATGCAATTTTATTAAGTATTTTAAAACATGTAATAGAATTTGTATGATTGTTTTTAATTTTGTTTCGATAACAAATTTGATTAAAAATCATTTAAATCATGTTAGTAAAATTTTAAAGTACTTTTTAATACTAAAAATGTTAAATATAAATGTATAAAAAAATTAAAGAAATTCGTTTTTTTAGAGCATTTATTTTCCCAACTGTCAGACATCTGATTGATTAACTTATGCCAACAACCATTAAGGTTGATAAGGTTTGGGAGAAATGTACAAGTCACGTGTTGTTGTAAGGTTGTTCAGCAACCATAATTCTACATGCCTTGGTTCGTACTTCTCCTTTATAACATTACTACGTGTTTAAAAGTTCAAGCTAACTACATGAGAAAAACATGAAAAGATCTACGAGAATAACGAATATCTCTTTGCTAGAGATTCTTTATCTGTTTTTCAACACGTTACAATTTTTTATTGTGAATCAATGTCATATTATTTTTTATCATTTATTTCGATTTTTTAGGAGATTTTTTTTCCTTATAATCTCTAAGTAGATACTTCTCCCATCTTCTCACTAGAACATCTGGGTATCTCCTCTCAGAATGTTCCTACTATCTAAGCTTTATTTATCTTAATTTTTTAATAATATTAGTCACTTTTAATATATTCACATGACAATTAATGTAGTCTAATTAGTTTAATTTGATTTATAAATAATAAAATTTTGATAATATATTTTTTGAAATTTTTTTAATTATTGAAACTATTTAAATTTAATTTTAGCCTATTCAAGATTAGTTTAAAATCTTGACTTCAATTGCAAAGTCTAAAGTCATGTATGGTTGAAAGCAAAGTTTTTAATATAATGAAATGTAATAAGATAGTTTATAATGGAATGAAATGTAAATGAATGTAATATTAGGAAATTATTATTTGAGAGAGACGAAAGAATTCATCATATGATATAGTAAAATATTGTATAAATGAAGAGTTTATAATGTAATATAATGTATCATTTTACATTACATTATAAACTTTTCAAATTAGAAGTTTTTTATTTTTACTGTTTACGATAAAATGAGATGTAATATAAAACTCTTATCTTTTATTTTATTTTATAAATTTTCACATTTTTGCCCTAAATTTTTTTTCATATTTTTAAAATAAAAAGCCGAAAAGATTCCTTTCTTTTGATCACCTTCTTGTTTGCTTCTCGGGAAAAGGGGAAGAGGAGATGAAATAAATGTAATGATTACTTCAATTCCCCCAATAAAGAGCAAACATGTGCTATAACAATAATTAACTGTTTTCTCTTTTGTTGTTATTATTATATTTATAATTATAAGTGCACTGATATGATGATTTATATTAATATTTTAAAAATTAAATTGATAATATAAAAATTAAAAAATTCAACTAACATTAAACCGTTAAAAATTAATATATAAAAGATAATTAATTTTTTGTTTATAAAAATTAATTAATTTATAAAAATTGATTAATTAATTAATAAACTAATCAATTTTTTAAATTCAAAGTTATTAAAATAAATTCAACTGAAAATTTTAAATCTAAACACAAAAAGTTGATTGATTAAAAAATTTCATGATCAAATCAATCGAATCGGTTCAATTTTCTAATCATTAGTTTATCCGATTAGGTATATAATTTGCCTGGAACAAAATTTATATAATATAGTTTTAGTTTGGTCATAAGTTCTTATGGATTACCAATAATTGAAATGATTCTAATGTCAAATAGTAACTTCAATTAACTCTTCCCAAATATGGATAATCTCATAATCAATAATTGGCATTACTTTGAAATAATTTTATAGTATCAATATATCATTTTAGATATTTTTTAATATTATAATATTATCTTTTAATTTTATAAACTTACAAAATAACTATTTTTCTATTGTAAGATTATAAAATACATAAAAATGTACTTTTTATCATAAAAATGTCATAGTAATAATCATATAAAACAACATATTAAGTATTTGTAAAATAAAAATTACTATCAATTATTAAGTTACATAATTAATCGACAACAATAACAACATCAATGACTCAATATAAATCCCGCTACACATAAGATCTGAGAGGTTCAATGTACGCAATTTTACTCATAACTAATAAAGATATAAAATTATAATATGGTAAATGATAATTTGAAAATTATATTTGAATTCATTTAAAAATACAAAATTCATAATATGAATTTGAGCTATCAATTGGTAGCAGCAAAAGTATTTCCCACACATTGGGCTTTAAGAAAAGCCCAATAACCAAAACGACAATGCATAACTGTTCCGTAACGTCGTCGTCTCACGATTATTGCCCCACACAAGATCTCAACGGCCAACTAACGCTCTCTCTTTCGTTAAAGGTAAACGCCCGAACTTCTCTCTTTCGTCTTCCTTATTGAAATCTCCGACCACAAACCACTAAGCGACCACCGCCAAAATGGCGAAACTACCCTTCCGTCTCCTCCCTCTCCTCCTGTCAATTTCCCTCTTTACCCCGGCCACCGCCGAGATCAAGACCCTCACGATCACCAAGGACCTGCGCCCCATGATCCTCTTCGAGAAGTTCGGGTTCACCCACACCGGCCACGTCAGCATTCGGGTCTCTTCCGTCTCTGTCACCGCCGCGATGGAAGCCCCGAACCCGAGTCCGTCTCGTCTCGGGTTCTTCCTCCTCTCCGAAGAGTCCCTGATCCAACTCATCCTCGAAGCCCAACAAAACCCAGAATTTTGCGTCCTAGATTCTCGCTTCATTCAACCTCTGTTCACGTTCCGGGATCTCTCGCCGCCGCCTTTGTCCTCGTTCAATCAGTCGTACCGGGTGACCGCGCCCAACGAGTACTCTCTCTATTTTGCGAATTGCGCGCCCGGGACATCCGTATCGATGCTCGTCCACACGGAGGTCTACAATGTGGACCGAGATGGTTCTCCAGACTATCTCTCCGCGGGCAGGACCGCACTTCCTTCACTTTACAGCTTCTATTCGATTGCGTACTTGGGGTTTCTGGGATTTTGGGTCTATGCTTGTTACGAGAACCGAAGGTGCGTGCAGTGGATCCATTTGTTGATGGGTGGGTTGTTGTTGATGAAAGCTTTGAACTTGATCTGTGCAGCTGCGGATAAGCATTATGTGAAGGTTACAGGGACCCCGCATGGCTGGGATGTTTTGTTCTATATATTCCAGTTTATTAGGGTTGTGTTGCTTTTTACTGTGATTGTGCTGATTGGTACTGGTTGGTCGTTCTTGAAGCCATTTTTGCAAGAGAGAGAAAAGAAGGTTTTGATGATTGTGATTCCTCTTCAGGTTTTAGCTAATGTGGCCTCGGTTGTGATTGGTGAGACTGGACCCTTTATCAGAGATTGGGTTACTTGGAATCAGTTGTTTTTGTTGGTTGATATTATCTGTTGTTGTGCCATTATCTTCCCTATTGTCTGGTCCATTAGATCCCTGCGTGAGACATCAAAGACGGATGGGAAGGCCGCGAGGAACTTGGCTAAACTGCAGTTGTTCAGACAGTTTTACATTGTTGTAATCGGATACTTGTACTTTACGAGGATTGTGGTGTTTGCTCTTAAGACAATTGCATATTACAAGTACCAGTGGGTGAGTAATGCTGCAGAGGAGACAGCAAGTTTGGTGTTTTATGCCATCATGTTTTACATGTTTAGGCCTATCGAAAAGAATGAATACTTTGCTATTGATGATGAAGAAGAGGAAGCTGCAGCTTTAGCTCTCAAGGATGAAGAATTCGAGCTTTAAAACAGCAACTGTCCATTGCTGCAAAATATGATGTTTTTCTCCGTGACTGGCGGATGCACTGATCAAATTGCTGCTTACCTGAAGTATGGTACTTATGCAGTTTCTGTATCCTCCTGTTTATAATTTTGTTGCTGTGTTAATAACAACTTTGGCACTTAATATGTCAGCTAGAGGCATCCATGGATTCTGACACGTAATATGTCAGTAAGCCGGTTACGATTTCATATGGTTTCTCTCACCATTCTTCATGTAATTTGTTCTCATTTTTATGTTAATCCTCTGAAATTCATATTTCTTTACGGCTTCTGGTATATTGACTAGTCTGTTCCTAATTATGAAAAGGCTTCACAAGCATGGTTTAGTGGATATGAGACAGAACATGAAAATGAAAACCAGAAAAAGTGGAGAACTGGAGTTTTATGTGTAAGTTATGGTTAGCTATTCTGATACTATGTAGCAATGGGTGAATGCTTGAAGTCATTTTTGCTGCAAGTGGAAAATTTTGTTGAAGCATGGGGCCTCGAATTGAGTTGATTCTTCTTTCCTGGTTATAAATACAAGGATTTGTAGAATTGAAAGAACCTTTACAAACTATTGTATTGAGGATTGATAAGGTTTGATTGTTGGTGAACAATTTAATCTGAACTCCTTTCAATCCGAGAATAAAACAGTTAAAACTCTTTTCCATAAGTTTGATTCTTATATTCAAACCTTAGTTGTGCTGTCTATTCTATGTTAGTGTTAGCTCCATTATGCACTTTAAGGTTATGTTTGGTTAGATGTAAAGTTTTTAATAGAATGGAATGGAATAAAATAGAATGGAATAGTTTATAATAAAATGAAATGTAAATAGATGTAAGATTAGAAAATTGTTGCTTGGAAGAGTTTATAATGTAATATAGTGAAATGTTGTTTGGATGAAGGGTTTATAATGTAATATAGTGTAAAGTTGTTTATCATTTTACATTCCATTCTAAATCTTTCAAATCGGAAGTTTTTTTATTTTTACTGCTTAGGATGAAATGAAATGTAATATGAAATTCTCTTCTTCTATTCCATCATATTTTATTATATTATAAAATATCATTCCAAATGATAGAATAATATTACATTCTATTTCATTCCATTGTAAAATTCTTTCATTTTTCGCATAATTAAGACATCCTTGAGTTACTTTCTAGATCAGGCCATTTGTGAAACTTAAAAGGGACTGGACTGTGGTTTATTAGTTCACCCCATCAAATGCAATGGCTTTGAATTCAATTCAAGAATATGTTATCTTTGGTGTGACCTAAAATGGGGTAGAACAACTCTACAACCGGTGAAACAAGTCTCATTTTTGTAAGAGCAAATGAGAATGTTTGAATTGGAGCAGAGAAATTTATCACTTGATTTTTATCATATAATTTAATCAAAATTTATAATTTACAAAATATTACATACACTCAACAGTTTATTTGATACATACTTAATTTAAAAAAAAACTAAAATGTACAAATATCATTTAAATTAAAGGTGAAACTTAATTTTGAGTTATTAATTTTTTAAATAATTTAATAAATTTATGAAATATTACAATAACAACAACAATTCAGTAAAAAATGTTTATGATACACGTTATCTAGGAAAGTTCAGTAGTATGTAGTTTTACTCTTAGATAATAGATAGACTGTTTTTGAAAATTTTATGAAATATTACAAACACCAATTGATTAATAGTGAGTACATATTTTTTTTATTGATGACCAAAACATTTATGATAGCCTAAACCTAAGTACAATATCAAATTTTATCAAAATAAAAAGGAAAAAGAAAATGTTTAGCCTCTTTATTAATTAGAAGTAAGACTGCATATTACAGGATGTCTCCGGATTTTATGTATTAATAATGTTTTTATTGAAATAAGTATCACGACAATGGTATAAAAGGTTCAATTTCTTTATGCAACAACATGTTTAAAAGCAGTGACATGGATCATTGTTGCTACTTTAAAAAGTTTAATGATATTTGTATTATTTTACTTGTAGGTTCTAGTAAGAAGAGGATTGGTAATCTAAAGAAGTTGTTTGTAAGATTTGAGATGAAATATTGGATGCATCAAAGCGGATACTTGGCATGAGAAATTTTAGAGACAGTTCAACTAAAACATTGAAGTTATCTCAAGAGTTTTATATTGAGAAGATGTTAAGTAAATTTTACCATGACAATGCTAAGTACAGGAACACTCTATTGACAAGTCATCTTAAATTGTTCAAGGAGCAGTCACCTAGAATTGCAGAGCAGCAAGAAAAGGTATCATATGCTTCTGCAGTTGATAACTTGATGTACGGTATAGTTTGTACTAAACTAGACATAACATATGTAGTAGGAAATGTCAACAAGTTTATGTCAAATTTAGGAAAAGTACATTGGAAAGCTATAAAATGGCTATTGAGATATTTAAAGGGTACTTTGAAACTAGAATCTTTGATGTTGATCTTAGTGGGGATTTTGACACTAATACAAGAATTTTGAGCTATATGTTTACTATAGATAGTTTAGTTATGAGTTGGATGTTTAAACTCAAGAGTGTGTTTCCATGTCAACTACAAAGTTAGAGTTTGTGGCTATGTTTGAAGCCGGCAAGGAGAAGAGATTGATAAAAAAGCAACATGACAACATGTTCTATGGTGACATCCTAAGCGCTTTACAACTTGAGAAGAATCTAATATTTCATTCTAAGACTAAGCATATATTACATAAGTATCACTTCACCCAGAATTGGTTGAAGAGGGAGTGTTGTACTCGGAGAAGATTATGGATTCAAAGAATCTGGCATATATGCTTACCAAGTATGTTGATGTTAGAAAACTGAGGTTATACAAGACCTTAATTAGCTTTCATGGTTGATGATGGAAGTGTTGTCATGTTAGGTGCTCGAAGGTTGTTCGAGGTACATAATCACGATGTTGGTATCTTAGTCCAAGCACCAGTCTCTAAGTGGGAGATTGTTGAGATGTGGTTTCTTGAATTATTAAGAGTTATATTTTTTCTAGTAGGAAATAATAGGAGATATGAAAATTTAATTAATATCCTATGTCCAGGTAGTATGATTCTATTGTAGTTTGGATAGGATTATGTTTCTATATTCCAATATAGGTTTTCAGCATATAAGGAGCCTTGGCATTTTGTCATTAACCAAAATAGAAAGTTTAATAGAACAATTGACTAAATTATGAGGAATGGTGTAAAAATACAATACAACTTTGTGATTACAAGTTTATGTATAACAGAGCAAATCATTTTTTAACAAAAGTAATTAAGTTTAAATTATCTTTAAATTGAATGTATGATTTGTATTTTGACATTATATAAAAAGGTTTAAATAAATTTTATTATTAATTTTGGCACCATTTTATATTTCAATATTATTATAATGATACTATCTTAAATATTGTTAAAAAAGTGATTCAAAAATATTTTATACAACATTACACACTATAAATCATATTTTTTAGTATTTAATAAAATTATATTATTATTTAATAAATCTAAATTATCTAGCTGCTATTTCAATTAAGTTTGAAGTCAACTTGTGAAGAATTAATATAAATCTAATTTTATTAAAATTTAGAATGTTATTAATACCGTTTTTGAAAATATTAACTATATAACTTATTTAGACCTACTAAGATTACTTTCCTATAATATTTTATATGCAAAGATGTCCACATTAAGTAACATGCCTAATTATGGTCAATAAAGTTTTTAGAGGAAGAAAATTAGGTGAACCGTCACACGGTCAACACTTAATCGGCTCGGTTGATTTAATAAATCTGGTTGTTAAAAACTGATTAATTTATTAATTAATTAGTTAAAATTTTAAATTAATAAATTTTATAAATAAAATAAATAAATAAAATTTTATTTAGCAATCTCTTTTTTAATTAAATTTTTAATTTTTTGATAAATAATGACATATTCATCAAATTTGAGACAAGGTTTGTTTACGTGATTGTTGGAATTTACCAAAAATTACAAACTCAAATACATATAGATGAATAAAGAAAATGATTATGGAAACCAAGCCTCAGATAATCTTGTTAACTTGATCAATCTCCTCAACATCTACGCTAGCAACATACGACACAACCTGTAAAAGAACCTAAACAGAGCACAGCGCGAGATTTCCTTCACTTTCCTGAACACCAAACACTTCCTTCGACGTCCCTTTTCCGTTCTCTTCCTCCCATGGTTGGCGACCTTCTCTTTCACTCTCCCAACGCACTTCTTGGTCCTCTCTGACACGCTTTCTTTTCTTGAAAATCTGTAGCTCCTTAAATACAGCTGCCGACAAGAGATGCTGCTAACAACCCTAGGGTGGCCAAAGCCTTGCCCTACACGGTGGACGGATTTCATGAACTCAACGTCAGATTCCGACCACTTGCAGAGGTTAACATAAGTGGAACGAACTGGCATTCGTGGGTCAATTGCATCTTTGACACAGTTTGATATGCAAACCGAACTCATTAGTTCTCGTTGGCACTAGTCAATTTCTGATCAAGTTTACAGCTATTTGTACTGGATTTTCTGGTCTATATTTAAAGCGGGACAAGGCTTAGATAGAGGCGAAGGAGAAGAGGAAGAAGAAGTGCTAATGGGGTTTGTTTGCTCTTGTGGAAATGTGGGATTCTACGGTTTTAACATATCTTGCCATCTTAGCAATGTTTGTGATTAGCTTTATACTAATCAGGAAATAGACAGGAAGCTACCATGTTTAAATGTTATGCATTGTACCGAAAAAGTTACACAGGATCGAAAAAAATCAGTAACACTTTAAATAATAAACAAAAAAAACTCCAAGATGTAGGTGAGTTAGTAAGAGACTCTCCTAATTTAAGTAAGATCGCAGGTTCAAACCCGTCCTCATGTTTACAGCCGTTTTAAAACTTGAAGTCAGAATTTTGCTTCTCGCAAGGGACCTACATGGCTTGAGTAGGGATTAGTCTGATGTGGACAGCTTCAAGGTATCTTTCCATAATTGGAACCTCCTAAGACATCTCGTGGGCAACTAAATTATTTATTTAATATTTATAGTAAAAAAAGTGATTAATTGATCATATAATTAATCTCGCATTATGGCATTTTTTATCTTCATCTAATACCAGTACACATTGCATGAGGTTGATAATGATTTCTTATCTGTATTACTATTGTAGTCTGATTATGAGCTCGACTTGTTATTATGTATAGAACATCAGAAGTTGAATTTGAAAAGTTGATGTATACAACATAATTCTATAATCGATAGATCGATTGGTGATACAAAATTTTTCATAATTATTTAGGGTCTTGCTCTGCTCACTTTCTATGGATATATTTAAATTATATTGTAATTTATTATAATTATATTGACATTTATTTATGTTATTGTTAAATTTACAGTATATAATTCAAAATCATTCATCCAACCAATAAGATGGTAAAATAGATATATAGTTTAAAATTGCAAATTAAAATTGAAAGTGACTATTATATTAATTATGATTATAAGACTGAATTAGGGTATGTAACTCAATCAACATCACGTGCCAATGGGGTAATTATTAAATAGGAAGTTTCAACATCACATGTTAGTCATATATATGCTATATGTACAATATGGTTTGGTTATAATTTGGTAGGTCTTCTTCAAAAGTAACATTTGATATGTAGATGTCCAACGAAAGCGTGGATGATGTTGTTTTTGGTTACTTTCGACCTAATGCTATATGGTTAGTTGGCTTGTTTTACGTAGGTTTACCTTAATTTTTTAGTTGTCTGTGGTCAATAATAAGCAACTTAATCAAATAGGGCTAGCCAAAAGAAGCTCGGCTAAATTTAACAACTCGTTTTAATTAAAATATTATTGTTTTAAAAATTTTAAAATAAAAAATTATATATGATTGAACTCAATCAAATTTCAAAACATCGATTTGTCAACTCTTGAACCAAACTTTTATGCCCTAATTTTTTATCGTCACTTAATTATATTAGAATGCTAATTTTGAAATTTTTTATTTTCTTTTCTTATTTGGAATTGTTCCTGATAAAAAGATGATTATTCAATTTGGTAGAAATAATAATGGAAAATTGAAATTGGAATATGAATTGAATTGATGAATATGTATGTTTGATATAAGATTAAAAAAAGTTAATTGTTATGCTAATATTTAGTAGGAATGATAATGAATTTTTTTACTCATATTTAGTTATTATATGATTTGTTTTGTAAATAATTAATTGACATAATTTGCATTTTATAAATAAATAATTTATAACATTATTAATTTTAAAATAATTATGAATTTTATGATAAGAATAAAAATATTAATAAAATAAAATAAAATAAATGTTAAAGAAATTAATATAAGAGATCTTCATATGTGATTTTGATAATAATATTATGATAAGAATTGATATCTTGATAAGATACTGGTAATATTTTATAAAGTAAGTTTAAATGGAAAATTTTACTTAATAAATTTTTTGGACCTAAAAATTGACTCAAAACATTCCGGAATACTTTTACGAAAAATTTAAAATTTTCTGTGTTTTTTAAAAATTACTGTAGCGTTGGCTTATGTCAGCATGAGGTTTGTGTCTTATTTGTTTAACTCTTATGTTACCAAGTCTTATTCTAAACTTACTCTATGATTTGTGACTTTACTAACTAATATTTAAACTTTCAATTCCAAGATTATTGTAGGAGCGGTGTTTGGGAGGATTGAACTTACACCATGAAATATATGTCTAGAAATCCCACCAAATATCACAACATCTCCAGAATCTACTACAAGTTTCTTCGCCTTTTCAACATCGCTTTGGTCACCGTACAAAAATAATCGGAATCGCCGATTGAGAAAGAAACTATCGAAGTTCAAGGAATAATAGAATAGAATAGGAATCGAATAATTATTTTTAAAAATAAAAAAAGATAAGAAATAGAATAAAATAAGTATTATTTTGTTTAATTTAGGGAATAGAATACAGAAAGAATTTTTATTATAATGTTTGATTTAAAAATATAAATTTAAAATAAGAAATGAATAAATAATAAAAAGATCAAAATGTCCTTATCATTATATTATTATTATTATTATTAAATATTGTTATAAATTTTCTACTTATTATTAAATTATCAATTTTTTATTCTTAATAAAATATCATTAAATTCATTATTATTATTAATTTTCTACTTATTATTATTATTATTAATTTTATTATACAAAATTAATTATCTTATTATTATTATTATTATTATTATTAACTATTGTTATTATTATTATTAAAAATTTTGCACTTTATTATTATTATTATTAATTTTTGTTATTATTAATTATTTTTATAAATTTTCTAATTATTATTATTCTTATTATTATTAATATTTTTATTTTTATTATAAATTTTATTATACGAAATTAATTATCTTATTATTATTATTATTAATTGTTAATAATTATTTTAAATTTTGTACTTATTATTATTGTTGTTGTTATTATTATTAATTATTATTATAAATTTTGTACTTATTATTATTAATATTGTTATTATTATTATTAATTATTGTTATAAATTTTCTACTTATTATTGTTACTATTATTATTTTTATTATTAAATTTATTATATGAAATTAATTATCTTATTATTATTATTATTAATTATTTTAAAATTTGTACTTATTATTATTATTAATTATTGTTATTAATATTATTAATTATTATTATAAATTTTGTACTCATTATTATTATTGTTGTTAGTGTTATTATTAATTATTAATTATTGTTATCATTATTAATAATTGTTATAAATTTTCTAGTTATTATTATTCTTATTATTATTAATATTATTATTTTATTATATGAAATTTATTATTATTATTATTATTATTAATTGTGAAAAGGATAAAGTTATCTTCTATTAGAATAGCTATTTTTTAAAAAGTTAAAGATAGGTAGAGATGAATTTTGTGTATTCCTCAAAATTTAAGAATAGATTTTTTTTTATGCATAATTATTCCAGGTTTAGTTTCTAACCAACCATAGGTTTAGTAATACGTTAAGAAAAACTATAGAATAGTTATTCCTTTAAACCAAGCAGTACGTACAGGTAATCTTTGGCGAAGACTTTCTTGACTTTCATCTTTATCCTGTTCACCAAACCCGGAGTTATCAGTATTCTGGGTAAAAGCAGAACCCAAGCAAGAAGGGTGCATTCAAGTAATATGTAAGTTGGGAAATTGAAGTAAAAACATTACAGCATCAGTTCAAATGGGGTTGAGCAAAATGGCAATCCAAAAATGAGGTCAAGAAATTTTCCTTCCAAACCTGATGGAGACCAAGCCGTCCACTTGCAGAGTAAAAGTTTACAATGCAGATGACATCCATGGCAGATCGTCTTCTGCTTTTTTTTACTCTAACATTGCCTTCAATGAGGGCAAGTGAATCTTTGATCGCTTTCTCAACAAGGACATGAAGTTCACGAGGAATAGTTGGTGCCTTAGAACCATCTATTGGGCGATACTCTCCATATTGACGTGTATCAGGGTCCCAATTTTCACCGAGGCACATCATTTTCAGGTGCAGCCTTTTACCATCACGATAACCAGGTTGGTAGAAACCTCCAGAACTGATGTGAGCAGGAGTAAGGATCTTGAGAAGATGGTAAATTTCGAGCTTATTGGAGGATAGTTTAATGGAATTGAGCCCAAATTAATCCATTTAACTCAAATCCTTGGACCGGATACACTCGGAACTTGAAACGAAGACTTGGGCTAATTAATGCTTCAT
>JANIJH010000004.1:60102330-60166820 GCA_024520975.1 Erythroxylum areolatum | reverse complement strand
CTGTGGTCACGGGTGAGACACGACTCGAACCCAAGACCTCACGGTTTTGTTGCAATTAAGTGCAACAAAACCTTGAGGTCTTGGCTCAATGGTGAGAGGCGTGCACTTAAGTGCAACAAAACCTTGAGGTTTTGGGTTTGAGTCGTGGCTCACCCTTGACCAAATAGGACAATACCAATTAATGGGGTGGTGGAGTACCTGGATCTGGTGGTGGGACCCCCAACTATGAGGTTGAAATCCACCCAGATCCATGGGTCCGGTGGTGGGACCCCCAACCGTGAGGTTGAAATCCACCTGGATCCAACACTAAGTCGCAAAAAATTACATTCCATTTACTCAATCTTAGTCCTTCTCAATTTAAAACCCTTGGACTCTACGCATCCCTTCAAAGTTCGAGCTTGACATTGACCTCCTCTTTTGTCTTATCTACTAAAACAATGTCATTAGCAAATAAAATGCACCAAGGCATGTCCCTTTCAATGTTCTTGTAAACTCGTCTATTACTACTGTAAACAAAAAGGGACTAAAAAAAAACCTTGGTGTAACTCAATATCTATAAAAAAATGTTTCGTATCTCCTCTTATTATCTTTGCTATAGTTTTTACACCTTTATACATATCTATAATAAGCTGTATATAAATCATAAAGACCTTCTTCACTTTAAACACCTCCACATGATTTCCCTTAGTACCATATCATACGCCTTCTCTAAATCAATAAAAAACATGTGTAGGTTAAGTTATATTTCCCTATTGTATTCTATTAACCCTCTAAGGAGATGTAAAACTTTTATCGTAAATCTTCCTATCATGAAGCAAAATTGGTTTTCCAAGATAGAAACATCCTTTCTCACTCACCTTTCGATCACTTTCTCCCATAACTTCATGGTGTAACTAAATAATTTAATGTTTCTGCAGTTATTAAATCTTTGGATGTCCCATTTGTTCTTGTGTAAAGAAATTATCATATTAAATCTCTACTCATTCGTCATTTTGACAAACTTAAGGATTACATTAAAAAGCTTAGTCAGCCAAGTAATACCCTTCTCGCCTAAGCTCTTTCAAACCTTTATGGGTATCTCAGCAGACCCTATTGCCCTACCAACCTTCATCTCCTTTAATATATTCTTAAGTTCATCCCACGTAATCGGTTGATAATAAGTAAAATTATGAAACCTCTTGGCGCGCTAAGGTCTTCTAAAAATATTTTATTTTCTATGCCTTTGTTAAAAAGGTTATAGAAATACCTCTATCATCTTCTTTAGGTGTTATTTCTAGCTACAAACACTCTCTTTGCTTCTTCTCTTATACAATGAAATTAATCAATTTTATTTATAATTTTAAATTATTATTGAACTAATTTATAATTTCTAAAGCTATTATTCAAATTTAAATTATTATAGATACAAGCATCCATTTATTTTAGTTTGTTTGATTGTTTAAAGTCTTTTATTATTTATTATTCTTAAAATAAAAACTAACACATAATGTGCTTTACACCCTTTTTCCTTAGTTTTTATATATATACATTTTCTGAAAAAAATTTAATAGAGTGGACGTCTATATCTTTATTACGTAATAACAAATGTTTACTTCAAACTATCAAGGCATCCTTTTATGCTTAATTATTAATTTCAAGGAACTTATTAACATCTCTGTTGAATAAGAATTTCGAACAAAAGCCTCAAATTGATATCATATCAATTTAATTAACCCACATGATAGCTTGTGAGTCTACTGAAAATAGTCTCTTTACTATGTAAGGTAAAGTTACATACTATCAAACTTCTCCAGACCTCATTTTATTGTGAGACTTCAAACTAAGTATGACAATAATAATAAATATTATTAAATAATAGAAAAAATTCTTATAGTACTACTTTATTAACTTCAAACACTTTGACTTTCAGGAGTAAGTCATTTAAGAAATTGCCCTTTGTGTGAGCATTGAGCAACTTCCTCCGGGTATGGCAATAAGTCGGGTCAGACCTGAGTAGGGCCCACTGCCATCCTTAGAGGAAGGCCCAAGCTCATCCCTACCTAATTTTTAAAAATAAAAATTACAAAAATAACGTCATTTTGCTTATAGCAATAGGATTAGATATAGGCACCTTGAACTCGAGCCTAACTTTTTCAAAAAGATTGGCCCAATTAACTTGAGCTTGACCGATTAACTTCAAACTGGACTAGGTCAGCTCAATCTCTACTAGAATCGATTCATTCGTTTTATTATAAAAAAATTTAATCGATTAATTTTTCAGTTGAGTTTATCTTAATAAATCTTATTATTAAAAAATCATCCAATTTATCATTTTTTTAATAAACTAAGCCTATTTCTTTAAGTAAACTTTAACTTATTAGCAAAAATAATATTCTTTTTAAATCATATTTTAAAATATTTCAAAATTATTTAATTTTTATTATATATTAATTTTATAACAATCTGATATCAACCGAACCTTTTAAACTTTAAATATATTTTCTTATCGATTTAATTCATATTCTAATTTTTATAACATTGGTAAAATATAAGGAGACATTTAATAACTTTCAAACTTTGGTAAAATATAAAGAGACATTTAATAACTTCCAAACTTCAACAAACAAAATAGAATATGATTAAATTATAAGGGATTTAGTGTATTTAATGAAATAAGAAATTTAAAGTTTAAAAACTTAATCGGTATTAGATCATCGTAAAATCAATTTTAAAATAGGATCAGATAAAAATATTTCTTTGTACATAAAAAATTAAAGTTTAGTTAAACAATATACTGTTAAATAAAAATTACCTTTATTTATTTTGATTTATTAATATAAATGATTAAATTATGTGTGACAAATAATAATAATACTTAAATTATAATATACCCTACTTTGTTCAGCGCATCAACAATTCTATCGGCGGGACATTATACGCAGGTTGTGTGTAGAAACGCCGAGCGTTAAAGGGGTTACCTTGTCGCATGCAATTCTAACATGGATTACTTGTACCTTTGCAGCTATGACCCTCCGGGAAATTTCTCTCTCTATTTCGAGGGTCCATTTGATGGCAAGTTTCAGAAGTCCATTGTGTATCCTCCACCTCTATCGATCATAGCCATGCAAGACACATCTGAGGGTCACCTTGGTAATATTAGAGGGATGTATTGTGAGGAGTGAGAATATACGCATATGAAGAAGTTGGGTAGTTTTGTGTATTCATCAACTGTTCTTGTGTTTTTTGCAGTTTAACGCCTTTCAAATTCGTGCAGCCTTCGAAAATTGAGATCATTTGTATGGCAAAAACATTTTTTCTGTTGCACTTTTGTTTTTAAACTTATTCATAGTAGTCCTTCTGTCTCATGTATCATGGCTTTGTGTTTATCAGTTGCCTACAACTTAATCTGTACTGTTGTTTGCGTATTTTCTTCAGGAAGCATGATTACTGATTAAACCGGAAATGAGCTCAGTACTTTTCCAGGTTGAGATTGTCGTTTTGCCCTGTATTTAGCCAGAACAAGTTGCATCTCTATCTTGGCAACCGGGGTCTACCTTCCCTGGAACTGGCAATATCTGACTGCAGAGCCAAGAATGTTGCCATCACTAAGGACCACCTACTAACCTTACCTCAGAATCGCACTAATATGAGTCATTCCATGAAATCCTCCAAGACAGTATTGGTACGATATTGACATCCCACTTCGAGTGAAACTTACCTTTTCTATGTATGATGAGACACCTCGTCAACAGCTAAATTAAGAATCTTGGCACAAAACAAAAAGAAGAAGAAAAGCAGAGCGCGCATGACAGTTGAAGCATCCACAAACACCTCCAATGTATTAAACAATTACAAGAAGATAGCTGTTGACAACCCTTCATCCCCTAACCCGTTTCGTGGTTTACATTTATGGGGTTAATCCTTGGAGAAAACTTTTGGTTCTAACTGATAAGCTTTTGTGAAGAAAGCAGGCCAACAAAGGTATGTTGACATGATACTACTTACAGTCGTTGCACCAATGAGCATATTCATCACCACGATTTGTAATTGAATGGCCTCCAATGGAGATGCTCCTCCCATTATTAGGCCAGTCATGGCCCCAGGAAGCGATATGAGACCAACGGTTTTAGCATTGTCCAACACCGGTGAAAGGGCTATAACCAAAGCCCTTCTAACTTGCTGTAGAGTGGCCTGACGTGGGGTTGCCCCAAGAGCCAAAGCTGTCTCTACCTGCCAAAGACACTACCAATTTGATTAAGCCCCTGGAAAACCTCGTCAGATTGCAGATTTGCCATGTTTTCATCAGAATTAATGAATCAAAGATGAGTATCAGGATCTGGACCCTGACAATGGATGATTTGCCAACCAACTTATTTGAGCTACTTCAAACTTACCAGGTTTGTTTGCACTTTTATGTCATCACGGAGCCTTTTCATGGTAACCCCAGTTACTGTCATAGCATTTCCAACCATCATGCCTGCAACAGGTATGATGTATCTTGGAGTGAAGGGGAACACGTTTAATAAAACAAGCAATAACATTGTCGCTGAAGTTCCGGCGAGGATCGAAGCTCCGGCTACATATTTTCCTCGAGGAACATGCTTGGCACGTTGACCAGCTGTGTAACCAGCAACAGAGACCTACATGGACGGTTGAACACAATATCAAATTCGATACCCAAAATAGTAAACAAGACAAAAGTTGTCCTGATACGATGTGCAAGAGCTGTGGCAATTAAAGATCTGAGATACTTCTTTAATTTCTCTCGAAAGAGTCGCTTATTGACTATGATCAAGAAATTTCTCATCTTTATATCAAGCAGAGGTATGAAGTAGAGAGAACTTTCAATGAAAGTTCCAACAAAATAAACCAGAAGTTCAGTCGAAGGAGAAAAAGATTGCATAACTAGTGCACTCATTTAACTCCAACTTCACAACAGTTTAAAAATTTTCATACTTGTACTCAACATGAATGCCAAAATCTTTCACTCAACAAGATACTCTAAAATCTACTAGCTTTTTAAATGTTATGCATAGAGCATCCATACGAGGAAGTGAACCGACCGATAGAGAGATAGAGGAGCATCAGGCTACGGTCTACGAGTACTAACCATGAAAAGGTAAGCTAGAATGATCCAAAAACTCTGTTCCCTACTGAAAATGAACTGCAAAACGAACCCAATTACAGAAAGCTGAAGAAAAGCTCTGACGATGGCATAAACCATTTCACCCTCCAATCCCAGTCTTTGCAAGAAAGACAACAACACCGCCATGAGCACCACAGAAGTGGCAGCAAGAGGCTTTAACATACCTTTCAAGAACTCAAATAGCCATTCGAGATCCATTCAGAAATACCCAGAAAAGGAAAAAGCATCAAACCAATCAACCGAAGTGTTCAAACACTGCCAACAAGAAGAAAGGTCCTATAACAGAGTCCAAAACAGTCTTTGTAAGAAAGAAAAGACAGGTGCTTGGTGGGTGGTCTAACAGTGATGGTGGTGAACTTATGTGCAGGTGGTGAAGGAGATAGAACCGTCCCCACAAAACCGAACGCATCTCGTGGAGTACTGAGTATTGCAGAAACTTGACAAGAAGATAAATCTCTCAAGTGGACACGTATGATGATAGGTGATGTTTGGAAGCTTTTATTAATATTTTAGGCGTTGAAAGGAATGGCATCCCCGCAAGTAACGGGTCGTACGTACGATTTGATACGAAATGGTAAGCAAAAGACGGTGTGTCCACATGTGACCAAGTGGATGTTTTGTTTTAGCCGCAGGACGTAAGTGAGTTCGTAAAGAATTCTTTTGACTTAAACGAAAGGTTGTAAATTTGAATTTTTTTATACATGCAGTCATTTAAAAGTTGAAGTTAGAGTTTTGTTTTTTATAAAGAACTTATCCAGTTTAAGCGAGTATTAATTTGAGTGTGGATGATTTAAAGATACCTTCTTATAGTTAGGACCCTCCTAGAATACCTCGTGAGTAACTAAAAAAAATAAGTAATTTTTTTTTAAATTTAATAGTATAAAATAATAATTTTTAATTAAATTCTAATTTAAGTTACTCGTTATTAAGCTTATCAAAGGTCTAACTCTTAAGTCTCGAGTCAACCTAAACTTAAGCCTGATCTATGAATCGACTTATTAAAAACACTTGAATTTAAGTATATTAGTCGAGCATTGCCATCCATACTTCTCTTAGAGTATTATTTTTACCATGTATTAAATAAATTAATAATTAATATATTCAAAATAAATTATTTAATAAATTAATGATTTATAAGTATTAATATGAAAGTTAAAGACAATTTCTGAAACATGACTCAAATTTTAACTAATTACAGATATAATGAATTCAACCTTGTTTTAAACTTTTTTATAAAATTTAATTAAATTTTAAATAGCCTCTCTATTATGTAGGAACAAGGCTGCGCACAATCAAACTTTTCTAAACCCCGCTTTATTGCGAAACTTCAGACTGAATATGATGATGATAAATTCACATTTGAATTTGATCGAGTTTTATAAGTTTATAAGTAATTATTTGTTAAAAAATAAAAAAATCTCAAAAGTAGTTATTTATTAAAATATAAAATATTATTTTATTATACATATAAATATGACTTTTAATGTGAAAGAAGTTTAGATTTTGAATTATAAATTTAGAATTAGAATATGATCCTAAATTTTCAAAAATATTTGACTTCAATCTCTAATTTAATTTAAAATTAATTATAATATAAAATTTAATCAATTTAAATTAAAATTTAAAATTTAAATTATTCTAGCCTCAAATGCTTTTATCTTCCTTATCAGACCAACCATGGGTCCCGATGGTCTATTCTTGTTAATCGATACCATGTCCGTACAACGGTCCCCGCCATGGCTTCCATGAATGTACAAAACACTTGAGCACCAAAAAATAGTTTAATCAACCTTTAAAAATCTCCACGGTTGGCGGTGGAATTATTTGGGATAGTGCTAGCGAATGACTTTCACAAAACCTTGGATGGTGTGTATCGGTGTATGCAGAGCTCTTGGGCATATTCATCAGGCTCACGCTATCGTGAAACATGGGTTACTATCGGATCGAACTGAAAGTAGACTCCATCACAACACTCACAATATTATCCTCTTCACTCAATCGAGTAAAAGCCCTCAATTTCACAATCATGAGGATCAACGAGTTGTTCACTCGTAATTGGACTGCTGTTTACCGATCTATCAAGAAAGTAACAAATGTATTGACTGGTTAGTCAATTACGTGGGTCATTTTAATTTTAAGATCACTTATTTTGATATTCCATCTATAAGTTGCGACTCCATCCTTATCGAGGATCCGTCGAGAATGATTTTCCCTATACTGATTCTTTATATAAAAAAATGTTCACGTTGCACCCACGAGGGCTGTGGTGGACGGCACCAGAAACAAGCAGTCCTGTTCATGTTGTGTATTTACAGATCAAAGCTCTGCACCAGAAACAAGCGGTCCTGTAACGGCCATACCTAACTTTAAGGGAATCTCATATTATATACAATTGTCCGTTAATATAAAAAAACGAAGGTCTGATCTGAGTTCTGAACTGTATCATTGTAGATTCGTCGATTTCAACGGAGTTTATGGTACGGGTTGTACTGGTACCTTCAGGCCGGCAGGTTGTAAGCTGTGAAGGCATACCTTGGCGTGGATTATCATTAAAGACAAAGAACAAAGTAATATTCGTTCTGTGTGCGTTTCTATTGGGAAGAGTTCTCGCTTGTTATATAAGCATTGCAATTTTAATTAAATAAAGGATGAGGATTCACACGCTTTACCACACGCATTGGACACGGTGTATGAATTAGTGTGAATTTTCTTAATAATTCATCACCATCGTCTAGTCCGAAATCTTATAATTAAGCAGAATTTAGGGATGTCTAATACTACGCAGTTTTACTCATATATAATAAAGAGGCTATTTTTGATAAACTCACATATAAATCAGACAAGATATAAATGATACAGGTTATAAAGAAAAAAAAGTAAAAACTCGCACGATAAATAAATAAATAAATAAATAATTTTCGAACAATAATAGGAAACTAAATAAAAATAAACAATAATAAATAAATAACTAAATATATAAATAAAAATTATTTAGCGTCAATTTTAATCACATCATAAGGTAAGTTTAGGGTCAATTTTTTAAAAATATTTTTTAAAATTAGAAATATAAAATACCGTGTTTCTTAAATTAAGTCCGATTATGAATTTTTCAAACCTAAGCTTACTTGATACCCAACTAATAACCTCTTTTTTAAAATAAAGTTTAAATTCTTTAAAAGGTTAGAATAATTTTTTTATGTTATTATTTAAAATTTAAAATTTTATTTAATCTTTAGTAAGTTATACGACAATATAATACGACTCATACTTTTTAAACCTTAAATTTATTGTTTTATTGGTTTCATTTTTAATCTAATTTTTAAAATATTAGTTCAAATAAATTACTTAAAATGACAATAAATTTTTAAAAGTCATTAAGCTATTATTTTAAACCAAAATTTTAAATTTAAAATAAATTAAATTTTGACTTAACCTAATTGAGACGTCACTCACTTGCACGTGGCGATCTTTTACACGTGATTCCACAATTTGTAAACTCTTTATTAAATGGCAAAAATGACGTCGTTCTCACTGAACATGATTAGACCGGTAATACGAAACATAACATCCTCCGTCAACTTTTCTACCACTTTGTAAAGTTGCTTTTGCCTTTTCACGAAACGTGTCAGAAGAACGCGGGAGATACGAAAGAAATGCTGACCCCTACTTATCAGTTATCGCCTGTCAAAATTCTTTTTTTTTTTTTAAATACCAATTAAAAAGCGAAACGATCTTGGAACCACTTCGTCTTTGGTACGGCCTTTAATAATGACAGAAGGAATTAGATGCTTGATGGTGCTCCAAAGCAACAGCTGAAATTTGGAGAGTGCTATCAGGTTTTAACCTGACTTGAAATCTGGGTTACTGTTATATAAAATTAGAAGTGGATTTACGTATAGTGATTAATATGGTGGTGATCATTAATGAACTGTTCATCCGTAACTAGATTGTTGCTAGGGATGACAACGGAACAGGTATGGAGCAGGTATGCCATCCTCGTACTCGCCCCATGAACTCGCCCTCACCCCCATACCCGTCCCTATCTCCGTTGGAAATTTTTTGGCACCCCCCATACTCGTACCCGTTAGGGGTTTGACCCCTATCGGGTACCCGTTTACCAGCTTTTTTTTTAAAGATAAGTTTATTTAATATGAATGGACTATTTATTTTTCTTTTAAATTTTCATGCTACATTCATACATATATACTGAATTTAAATAAGCTTATCTTTATTTAATTGATGGGTTTGTATGTATATATATATAATGGCAAAATTGTAATTACTATATAACAGGTAAACGGGTATGGGGGGTGGTATCCCCATACCCGCCTCGATACCCGACAGGTATTTTTGCTAACCCCCCATACCCGCCCCACGGGTAAAAATTTGCTCCTCATATCTGCCCCCATTCGGATAATTTTATCGGATACCTATCGAGTTCGGATACAATTACCATCCCTAATTGTTGCTATTCGGCATACATGAACTATTCATCTGTAACTGGATTGTTGTTATTCGACATACATATAGGAAAAATAATTAATGTGTGGAATGACTTGCAAATTTTGCAATTCAGTTCAAATTAGGAGTTACCATTTTTGAGCTTTCACTTAGGAACTGCATACCTATCCTCGTGTAAGATGCATTAGGGGTTTGTCACCCTCGTATTCACATGTAATCTGTTACGCTTGTCTTCCCTTTATATAAAAAAAATAGATGCTTGATATTGGTGACGATTGTGATAAAATTTAAATAAAAGTATATTTTTTTAAATTTTATAAGAATAAACGAATATTACCATAAAACGAATATTAATTATGTAAAAGTATATTTTTGTTAAAATTTATAATATTTTTTTATCATAAAACGAATATTAATTTTGTAATAGTGGAATTCATTTTTAAAAATATATAAAAATAATGTTATATCGTAATTGAGTCTATTAACGTGACATTTAATCGACGAAAGGTTAATCTTATCAAATAGTTTATTTTAAGCGTTTTAAAATAATTAAAATCGACCAAAAGAGTAATTTAATCTCTAATATTTATACTAAAATGTGAATTGAAATCTATTATTTCAGAGCGTAAAAAATGAACCTTAATATTTGTAAAACGTTTAATATGAATCTTAATGATTAGAAAGCGTTCAAAACAGCTTTTGACTAGATAGAATTATTCACGGAATTTAGTCTTTCTCAAGGGGCTATTTTGAATTTTTTTAAATGATAAGGTTTATTTTGAATTTTTTGTAAATATTATGATTTATTTTGAATTCACTGAAACGTTAAGTTTCAACTCAAATTTTAGTATAACTATTGGTAGTTAAATTGCTCTTTTTGCTCATTAAAATTAATTTTGAGCGTTTCAAAATATTAAGGTTTAAATTATATTTTATTATACTTTTGGCCATATGATTTCAGTTGAGTTGATCTTGAGCTTCGTTTAACTCAAGTATTGGTAACGAAATAATGAAATTAGTAATGCTGACCAATCCAAAAGTTCAAACTGCGTTGGTAATTTAAAGATGTCTTCGGATGGGTGAGATAGAAATGGAATGATTAGCTGGGGATGTCGAAACTTAGAACATCCAAGTTCATATTATATTTAAAGCCCTGCGGTGTAGTTGGTCAAACGTGGGTGATTGATTCATAAGTCATTGTCTCTTCGTCACTAAACTAAATAGATAACTTGTGACCTGGTTCCTGTCGCATGAGTTGGACTTTGGCTAATTAAAATATCAACAACGAGAACCTAAGGGGTGTGGTTGAGTAGCAAGGGAGTCATCTACCCTTAACCAAAGGTTAGGAGTTCTATCCTTGACTTTGGGTATGGAACAGCTTTAAATCCTTGGACTAGCTATCCCACTCTATGAGGTGTCTTCTCATTAACGAGGGGATTAATCACTGAGCCTGCTGGTGGATACCCTGATCAAAGACCAAAAATATCAACAACGAGGATTAAGTTTTAAGATATTATTATATATAATTGCAAGAAGCCAACTAGGTTTAAGACCATTATTATTTCTTATAACTCTATTAACTAAAATAAAATAATTGTATTTGTAATTTTATATATGTATTTGTTATTCTGGAAATTATTTTTTATTTGAAAACGGCCAAAGTATAAAGAAGAAAGTTTCAAATTATAACGAAGCGTAACACTTTGTTGACGGTAAGGTTGAAGCTTAAAATAACCATGTCACCCACTTGGAACTGAAGATTAGTATGTTTGTTGAATGCACAGATTGGTCGACCAGTGTCTATTGAATGCACAGATTCACTAGATGTTGACACATTGATCAACCAGCAAGTAAATTGGTTGACCGATACGATATATTAGTTTATTAATATATCAATTAATGTGAGTACAAACTTTGAGTACATTAAATTTGACAATTTTAATTTATATTATTTAACTATTAACTTATATAGGCGACCAATCATCCAAAACAATGATTTTTATTAACTTCAAATATTCAAAATTAATTTGTTTAATGCAATTATAATTTAATTTTTCAAACTATTCTATATTCTTTTTTAAAAAAGAAGCTTTTATATTAAAACCAAAACTTTCGATATTTTTTTATTAATAAAAAAAACCTCAGTCGATAAAGTGAAATGAAATGATTATACATAATGAGCTTTTTAGAACATCAAACTGACTAAATGATATTTCAATTAACATCACAAAGCACCAGCCACCTTATTTTCCGCACCTTTTTTATATTTGATTTCAAAATCAAAACTAAGTAGCTTTGATAACCACATATATTGGAACAGAGTAGTTACTTTATGGTCATGAAGATAACCTAATCTTCTACTGTATGTTTGTATAATGAAGTGTCTGCTAGTGATATAATAAGACCATTGCTTAATGGTTAAAAACAATGCCAACAATTCCTTTTCATACATACAAGCTCCTCTGTACCAGGAACCCAATTCTTATCCATTGTTAGAAGATCTCATTCACCTGTTATTATGAGACAGAGAAAAATAAGTAGATAAGATGTTCCTAACACAAAAAGCACATCCCTTTTTCATAAAGGATGGTCCTATTGTAGGGGTCGACGGGTTTAATACCCTTTTTTTTCAAAATCAATGGAGGACAGTTGGGCCAGCAGTGGTGGAGTTTATACAAAAGATCTTCAGCCAGGACTGATGGGAAACGAACTTGAATCAAACCCTCCTGGTCCTAATTTCCAAAATTTCGATTCCTCAACAAATCTCTCAGTTTCGTCCTATTAGCCTGTGTACAATTTTTTACAAAGCCATCGTTAAAGTGATCGTGAATCGGTTGAAAGCACATATGCCTCATCTCGTCGCTGGGCACAATGTAATTTCATGCCTGGTCGGCGTATTACTGATAACATTATCATCGCATAAGAGGTTATTCATTCTATGAGGAAAAAGACGGGCAGGAAAGGCTATACAGCCTTAAAAGTAGATCTGAAAAAAGCATATGATCGGCTTCGCTGGGCTTTTATTCAGGACACGCTTACTGAGATTGGTTTCCCTGAGAATCTTATCCACGTCATTATGAATTATGTCACGACAGTCTCCTTTCAAATTGCCTGGTAGGGCACAGTTTCTACCCCTTTTCGTCCTTCGAAGGGTGTTCAGCAAGGAGACCTGCTTTTCCCTTATCTTTTTGTGCTCTGCATAGAAAGACTCGGGCACCTTATTTCGAAAGAGGTGGACCGTGGGAACTAGAAGCCAATCACGCTTAGCAGGACGGGACCTCCCATATCCCATCTATTATTTGCTGACGACTTTATGCTTTTTGCTGAAGCTGCGGACCCACAAACTCACTTGATCGCACGTACTTTAGAGACCTTTTGTTTAGCATGAGGGCAGAAAGTTAGTACCTACAAAACTAGGATATTGTTTTCGAAGAACATTTCTAGAGAGACCGCGAGGCGACTTAGTCACGGTCTTCAGATCAATTGTACAAATAATTTGGGCCGGTACTTAGGGGTTCCTTTGATTCATGAGCGAACCTCCAGGCATACCTTCCAAAACATTCTGGATGCGGCCCAGAAGAAACTCGAGGGATGGCGGGCGCAGACCTTGTCACTCGCCGGCTGAGTTACCTTATCCCAAGCAGTCTCCTCCGCCCTTTCCTATCTTCACGATGCAAACGGTCCCCCTTCCACGTCAACTCTATGACAACCTCGAAAAACTCATGCGAGATTTTATTTCGGGTTCTACGACCACTCAGTGGAAAATGAACCTTGTTAATTAGGAGTCTATCTGCCAGCCAAAGTTCGCAGGGGGCCTGGGCATCAAATGAATCCGCCCTACTAATGACGCGTTACTTGCCAAACTAGGATGAGCCTTCTTGGCTAATCCCACAGTCCTTTGGGACCAGATACTCCAGGCTAAATATCTTATGGATACTTACCACATACCCCAAACCATCGATCAGTCATAGGCCTCCATAGTCTGGCGGGGAATATCGACATCTTGGCTGATTGTACGATAGGGTAGCAAATGGATTTTGGGGAATGGCCTCAGAATCTTATTCTGGCTAGATAACTGGGTGGATGGGTGGGGACCGCTTATCCACATGGCGACCATTGAAATACCTGAAAATAGCCTGTACGCTACAGTTGCCGACTTTACTAATGTAAAGGGTACCTGGCTCTGGCACGAGTTCCAACAGTATCTTCCTTTCTCAATATGTCTGGACCTAGCGTCTCTCTGGCTCACGGTTGAGGAGATTGGGGAAGATAAGTTGGTATGGGGGCCCACCACCCATGGGAGGTTTATGGTGTCGTCAGATTATGCTTTGTCGGATGGCCACCGCGTGGACACACATTAAAAATTGTGGGAGATTATACGAAAATGGGCTGGACCTCAGTGGATTAGATATTTCCTATGGCTACTGGCTAAAAGAAAACTTCTGACAAATCAACAGCGAGTAGCCGGACATGTCGCCACGGATAACAGTTGCTATTTCTGTGGACAGGATGAGACATCATTGCACGTGGTTCGTGACTGCCCGCGACTGAAAACTTTTTGGAGACATTTTCCCTGGGAGGTGGTAGATATGGCTTTTTTCCAACAAGATGAGGGGTCCTGGCTGGTGTCCAATCTCCTTAACCTTTCGACAATTCAACAGGTCAAGTGAACTACTATCTCCATAGTAGCCTGTTGATTCTTATGGAAATGGCAGAATAGCATCCTATTTGAGCAGGCTTTTGTATGGCCGGACGATGGTACTAGAGCGGTCATGGACTATGTCAAGTGGATTGCTTGAGCACGCATCTTGGAAAATTGTGTCTTCCCGACCCAGGACTTGTCTGTGGGGAGTCCCGTGGGCTGGATTAAACCTATGGAGGGATGGATGAAATTGAATTCGGATGGCGCAATCAAGCAAAGGTCCACTCAGGCCTCAGCCGGAGGCTTAATTCGAGATCGTTAAGAACAGTGGCGCGGTGGGTTCCAAAAAAATATTGGGTAGAGTACCCCCTTATCTGCAGAACTCTGGGGGGTACTATCAGGCCTTACGTTGGCCTGGGATTTGGGTTATCAATGCCTAGTTGTCGAAGTTGACTCTTTAGAGGTCATTAACATTCTCTCTTCCTCCCAAGGCATACTAATTGAGGATTCTTCTTTGATTGCAGGTATCCGTGGCCTTTTACATCGTGATTAGGAGGTTCATCTTCAGCATGTCTTTTGAGAGGGGAACCAATGTGCCGACAGATTGGCAGCTTGTGCAATTTTCTTAAGTCCGGGCCTGCAAATTCTTCGGGAGCCTCCGGCAACCATCCAGGAGCTTCTTCACAAAGACGCACACGGAGTCTTGTACTCCCGACATATGCGCTAGACTGTTTTGTAATCTTTCCTTTGTATTCAAAAAGAAAAGGATGGTCCTGTTGCATCAACACAACATTAATGCCTACTACTGAGGCACTTGCTTCAATCACCATAGGCTTCCAAAAATATGGGAGAACCAGTACAGGTCCACAGAAGTATTGATTTACACCCCTTTAAAGTACTAAATGCTCCCTTTGTTAGTTTATGCCCAGCCAATCAATTGGATGCAAATTAATGTATAACATTACTTTAATTAATGAAAAGATTTTTTTATCTTTATGTATTAATTTAATTAATATTTTATATTTTTACTAAAAATAAAATTCTTAGAATAATTACTGTGTAATTGAAATTATAATGAGATCATAATTATGATATTCAATTTATACTTATGTACCATTCCTAAATGTTTCTAGTTGTAGTTTCATCAAGATGAGGTATTGTTGAAATGATAAAACTAGCACACATTACGTTTCTTTCTTATGAAGAAAGAAATTGATCTCATAAATTAAAGTATGAAAATACTTAAACTAATATGTGGGTGATTATTAGAGAATAAGTCACTGAACTAACCTGATTATGAGAATTTTTGATGAAATATTACTTATGTGTCTATGGATTATCTCATAATGATAGTTGTATAATTGATCCTCAGACTTGAGATTACCAAGGTATCTCGTGTGAGAATTACTATGTTTTGATGATACTTATGAATCGTCCTAGGATAATTCAGTCAATAATAATTGGATATAGTATGAACCATATGAAAATAGTTGAGTAAATTAATATAAGTTTCGTCATTCTAAAGTAATTAGAGAAAATATTCTACTATTATTGATTAGTAATGATTTATAGAATTCTATGACCAGAGTGAATTGACATTTGAAAAGATGTTTTCAAATTTTAATTATAAATCAATTACTAATTAGCAAGAACAAATGGATGATAAGAGCAGTTATTGTATCCATACTCTGTCCAATTAGAATATTAAATGACAAAAAAATTAAATTATACATCATAGTCATGCATGGACATGTTACGTCAATCACTTTGACATTCCTGATATTTGGGTAATCATAACTTGTTGTTAGACGTCAATCATGATTTATAGTTATGAATTGTTTAATTCAAGAATTAAAGATAAATTAAATTTTTTTAATTTATCTAATTAGAATTGTGAATTAGAATTGTAATTTATAATTATTGCCAATTTATTAGGAACCTAATGAGTCACACATCAAAAAATAATTTGTGAAAGAAAAATTAATTTAATTAAGTTGGACTTAATTATAAAGTTTGAGAAAATTTGGGGATCAAATATCAGAATTGATTTTATTAAAATTAAATTAATTAGAATTAGAATTTGATTTAATTATAATTAAAGAAATTTAATTTTAATTAAAGACCCTTGTGATTTTTCTACTTAAAAAGGAATGAATATTTTAGAAGCAAGCGCTTTGTCTTTTTCCTCTTAAATCAGTTTTGAGAATTGTTCTGTAGATATCTTCAGAGGCTAGATAATTGAACAGCTTGTGATTGATCAATCGAAAAGGTTTCAAATATTTTTCAACAAGAAAATGAACAAGGTATAATTTCTAATTCGTTTTGTGTTTTATTCAAGTTTATTCAATTATCGAGATCTATTCGGAATTTGTAAAAAGTTTTGTTTTCCGCTACGCCTGTAATTTGAGCACGATTGGATTCCTAACCATTTTTGCTTCCTTCTACCATATAAAAGTATTCTTTCTAAGTAGTGTAGTTAATGGCTTAACAATATAACCATATCTTTTTGTATAAATCTGCAATAGTAAGCTGCTAAACCTAAGAAGCTTTTCTCAAATGTGGGAGTTGGCCACTACTTTGCAACATTCACCTTTTTACAATCTGTAGCCACCCCTAAAAAACTATTCATATAGACTAGGTGGGGACTTGTTCCAAACCAAATGCACATTTAGAAATTTTAACATGAAGATGATGATATCGTAGTGCCTTAAACAACCCTGCCAAATGAACAAGATGTTGCTCCCAAGTATCACTATATATTACTTTATCATCGAAAAAACGAGCACTGATTTCTATTAGAGTATTCGAGGTTAATTAAAAATGAAAATGTTAAAGATTTTATAAATAGTAAGGGCTAACTAATCATATGGCTAGTTCTAGTCATTTTGGTAATTGTTAGACTCAATTTCAATTCTTATTAATGTATTATACACTAGTCGCATTAAAAATTTTAATATGATATAAGAGCTTAAACTTGTCTCAATAGTTTGTAGCGGCATCTGCCTTTTGTATCCCGTCGTCCAATATGTCCATCAGACATTTAGCCCTAATAACGCGCACCGCAGAAGGATTGATGACAATTTGATAGTGTTTTCAATGGATGTTTTGTTTTGTTGTGTTTTCGACCTTGAGGAATTAAAAAAGGATGGAAATTTCGAATTCAACAAACAAGAAAAATAAGGACACGCAAGGTTTGATTTCTACGACACCTCTTGAAAACTTATTCTAAACAATCCTAATGATCAAAATAAAACTTAGAGAAACGAACAATCGACACGCCACAATTGAGAAAATAATTGATAAGTGAAAGATGGTTCGAAAGGTAACAAGAACAAGAAAATAATATTTCTCCGCATTGAAGCCGACGACACTCCGGCAATTTTAATTTAAAAAGTTTTGAAAATTTGACCTAAAGACGCATATTTATACCTAGGTTAAATAATAAAAAAGTTGGGCTAAAATACATGGAAGCCTAAAATAAAAAAAAAGTCCAAAAGCTAAATAAATAAGTCTGATGTGTGGTACTACTACTGGATCCATAAGCTGTTGTGCTTAAGTGAATTAAATAGTCCACTCTCACTAATAAAATAAGTGGCGCACCAAACGCTCTTCGAGCTTAAGTGATGAAGCATTAAAATAGCCCAAGTCTTCTTGTCTTTAAGCTCTAACTTTATCCGGTCCAAAGATTTGAGACAATTGGATCAATTTAGGCTGTGACCCAACTAGCTCTCCTCCAATAGGATTGGCTTGCTTCATCCTCCCCATAAGTTGGCCCATATGTGCATAAAGAGCCTCCTTAAATCTCTCGGTCCTAACTCTGGACATAGTTCCAACTGGAATGACAAGCTCGCCCCCGTCACGCATGCCATCTCCATGGTGATCCTTACTCCTGCTCACATCACCTAATTTGGATTGAGGAGGGTGTGTCAAGAATCCCACATTGAGCAAGTAAAGAATGTTAAAATAGTTTATAAATATATGACAAACCTCTCCTTACAAGGTACCTTTTGGGGTGAAGTTAGACCCAAATTTATCATGGTATCAGAGCAGGTTTGATTCGAATTCTTAATTTCCCAATTGTCTGTTTGGGTTTCTAGTCTCAGAAGTCCAATCTAGTTACCATTGCGTTTATTTCAAGTGACAATTAGATGTTCAATCCCGATTGTATTTAATGGGGAGTATTATAGTATTCCACATTAATTAAATGCAAATGTTAAAAGATTTATACATGGTAAGAGCCAACAAACTAAATGACTAGTTCTAATCATTTTGACAATAGTTGAACCCAAGCTTAACTTTTATTAATGAGTTATACACTGTACTTATATTAAAAATTCTAACAATTTTTTAAAATACTCTTTGAAAATGGGGTTCATTAAATTCTAGAAAGTCATTTGTGCAATTGTTAAACAACAAGGTATAACTAAGAACTCGTAATAGCATTGGTGAGTTTTAACATCATGCAAATCCAGCTTAAAGAAATGCCTTGTTCCATAAAGCTCCTATAATAGTTTGTCATAAGTGGTATAGGAAATTTGTCTTTTATTTTATTTTAATTTAAAGTTCGATAATCCATACAAAACCTCTACGAATCATCCAATATGAATGGTGATGCAAATACACTGATATTCCCTCTTATACTTCTCTTATGTAACATATCTTTCACTAAACTCTCTACCATTAAACTATGTACCCCTTTTGTCATAAATAGTTATATAACTCACACTCATACTTAAGATTGAGAAAATTGGCACGAAATCAATAGGTCTAAATATGAAATCCAATTCAAATGCTTTTGTGAAAACTATTTCGTTTTGCGTCATTTAAGCGAGCTTAAGTCGATCAAATTTCTAGTCAATTCTTAACTTGAACTATTGTCATTTTTACTTATTCCTGAGATCAAAGAGTTTGATAATCTCGAACTTAAGCTAATTTCTTTTGTAAATAAAAAGAAGAAATTTAATTTACTCTCTTAATTTTTATTAAAATTACTTTTATCAAATAAAAGAATTGACATATTATAACTAATCATACCTTTCAATGTATGCCGACAATGCAGGTGTTTTATTTAAGGACTATGTATTTAATTATAACAACAACAACACTCAATAAAAATTTCGCTGAGACACAGGATTTGAGGAGGTTCAATAATACGTAACTTTATCTCTAACTAGTAAAAAACTGTTTTCAAATGACCCTCATGAATAAATAAAAATAAAAAATAAATTATGTTTAATTTTGTTTATAAATTGTGAATTAATTGATGAAAATTAAAATTTAAAGTGTTAAATAATAAAAGTTAGAATAATTAACTTTGAGTTTTTTTTCCTAAATAAAGAGAAAAATCTACTATTGTATTATTTTTATTTCAGTCCTCCTCTTCTATATATATATATATATATATATATATATATTAAAAACTGGGCCTGAAAAAGCCCAGGAGTTGTAGCGCGTGGCTGCACGGTTTCATTGCATTTGCCAAACAACCAAAAAAGCGCGCGACGGTATTCGAAGTAACGCCAGTCGAGAACACGAGAAAACAACCATTAAATGAAAATCTTAATCTTGGGGAGATTTAATTCTAAAATCCCACAGTTACGCAAATTTCCTTTTCTAATGACTTCGTTTGACTCCGAATTCCCATTTGTGGATGCATTCGATTCAGCCTTCAGTTATGTTGGACTGATCGGCAGGCCAGTTCCGTCCGTAACTGGGTTGTGTTCCTCTTCCTTTTGTATAATGCCCTCTTTTGTTCTTATTATGAAACATTAGTATGTGTACTAATCACCGTTTGGTTTAGTCTGTTATGCTTTTATTAATTGATGTGACCTTTTTCAAATTTTTGGCTTAATTGAAACATACTTGTGATTTTTTCAAAATCTGTTTGGATTCAATAGATACTTATTAGTAAGCTGAGATTGAATGGTGTTAATGTAAGTATTTGCTTGAAAACTTTGTTTCTCTTGTTGTGTTGTGGTTTGACTGATCAGTGAAGGTAGATTGTGTTTGTTGCACCAACTGATCTACAAAGCAGGGCTGAGAGAGCCAATCAATGGAGTATCCACAAAGAAGTTGCAGCATGATCCCGCTTTCACCGGGTCAAACTCCACATTCAAGCAAAAGGGGCTTGAGGGATTCAATTACAAGTGATGGGAATTCAAGTGATAAAGGTGTAAATGTGCAGGTCATCGTTCAATGCAGGTGAAAATATTTGATCTTGTTGTTAGTTATTGCTATTACTAGTCTTCAGTTTGGTGCTAAGATTTTGATAGTAGGATTTGAAATTTTAGGGCTCCGATTGGGGATGAGATGGTGTTGAGGTCCCCTTCAGCAATTCTATGTGAAGAGCAGAAAGGATTAGCGTCTGTGATAAAGAACACTTCTTATAAGCTGATAGATAAAACCTTTTTGTTTGATAAGGTAGCAGATTATGGTGTTTCATTGACCAGAAGTGTGGAGCAAGAATGTAAACACTAGCTTGAATTGTTCACCTTTATTGTACTTCTGATTTTGCTATGATCCAGGTGTTTGGTCCTGCAACCCAACAAAATGAGTTGTTTGATTCAGCCATATCCCCTATTGTTAACGAAGTTCTTTAGGGTTATAATTGTACCATTTTCGCATATGGTCAGACAGGAACTGGTAAAACTTACACAATGGAAGGAGGGAAGGTATCAAAGGTAATGAAGTGCTTCATGCATATGAAACTTTTGTCTATTCTAGGTTATTAGAGCCCTAATGCATTGTCGTATCATAAAGTTTCTACTCTTTTCTTTTGCAGGATGGAGAATTCCCTAATGACGCAGGGATCATTCCAAGAGCCGTCAAGCAGATATTTAATGCCCTTAAAGCTACAAATGCTGATTATAGGCTCAAAATTACCTTTCTCGAGCTATACAACGAGGAGATAACTGACCTTCTGACTCCTGATGAACATGTCAGTTTGTTTGATGACAAGTCAAAGAAGCCCATCGCTCTTATGGAAGATGGTAAAGGAAATGTTTTCATTAGAGGTTTGGAAAAGGAAGTTGTGCACACTGCAAATGAGGTATACAAAGTCCTGGGGAAAGGCTCAGCAAAAAAGCATACTGCTGACAGTCTCCTCAACAAGCAAAGCAGCCGTTCTCACACTATATTTTCCATTACAACCCACATCAAGGAGCGTTCTTATCCAGAAGGGGATGAGATAATAAAGTGTGGAAAACTGAATCTTGTTGATCTTGCTGGTTCTGAGAATATATTTCGGTCTGGTGCGAGAGAGGTTTGAATGCATTAAGACTTTTTTTTTTTTTACCATTTTGAGACAGTAAAGGAACCTTCAGATTTTTCTCAATTTTCAATACGTGGATTCGTTCAGGGAAGAGCTAAGGAAGCTGGGGAGATAAACAAAAGCTTGCTTACACTCGGCCGAGTTATCAATGCCTTAGCTGACCGCTGTGGACATTTTCTGTATGGGTAAGAATGTATTAATGGAAAAAGAAATCCTGTGGGAGGTTTTAATTATTGCATATACTGTATGGTACCATGAACTTGGGAAATTTATGAATGTCAGGGATAGTAAATTGACGAGGTTATTGAGGGATTCACTAGGTGGAAAGACAAAGACTTGCATAATTGCCACAGTCTCATCATCAATAAATTCTTTGGAAGAGACACTCAGCACTTTAGATTATGCTTACCGTGCAAAAAACATAAAGACTAGGCCCGGAGGTAATTTATCTAAATATAATGATTGCTGAATTCCTTCAAATGAAAATCGATTCTCTCTCTGAAGAGACGAACAACAGTTTCAACTTCTTTCCATTTAGGTCAATCATGGGTTAATAAACTCTGAGCTGCTCAAGGAACTGTATCAAGAGATAGATCGTCTTAGGCAAGGTTGTTGAATGCATTCTCATTTGAATGTGAAGTCATTTCTCTTGTTATCTTAGAGATTAACTTAAGTATTCAGATGTTATTGCTGCAAGGGAGAAGAATGGCATTTATATACCACAACATCGATACTTAGGTGAAGAAGCTGAGAAGGAAGTAAACATCCAAACCAATCTTGAAGTTATCAAGATTCTTGTCAGACGATAATGAGATATAAACTCCTGCATTTGCTCATGTAGGTCATGGCTGAGAAGATGAAGAATACAGAGCCTGAGTTGGAGTCCAAGAACAAGGTCAATGCTTCATATTTGAAAACATTTCATTGAGTTTTTGCCTATATGTGTTGGCAAGGTCCAGAAATTACTATGAAATATCTTGAGTCAGCTGCTGGTAGAGCTTCAGAATTGTTATGATAATCAGCAGCAGTTAACAGCTGAATTAATGGAGAGACTTGAACGGACCGAGGTGATAAAATATTTCAAGTTGCTCTGTACTCTCTAGCTTTCCATTAACCCGGTAACATTTCATTTTCTTTGACACATGAACTAATCAAATACTAAATGCAGAAAGAGTTTGATCAAACTCGAAATACTATGTTTGATCTGGAGAGCAAATATAGAAAGGCAAATGCAATAACAGAAGAAAATGAATACTTCATTTCCAATCTTCTCCAATCTGGTGAGTTTAGGGTGTACTATGTTCTGGAAATCTTATCAGTTTAACTTACATGTTTTCACTCTATGGCTAAAATAATTTAACTTTTGCTCACTTAGAATGTCTTGCTTAAGGTTTGGGTAGCTTAATTTTGTGATTGTTTCTTACTATTATACAGAGAAAGCACATGAAGAACAAGCATTGAATCTTCAAGCTGAGCTAGAGAAAGCTACATCAGAGGCATCAAGTTTATTGGCCAAAGTTGGTTTGTAATCAAAGCTCTACAAAGATATTGGTTAAATAGGTCAAATAATTTGTGTTTTGATTTCTGCCTCTGGTTAACAGAACAGCAGGAGAAATTGCAGCAACAAAACAAGCTTCTAGTCCAGAATTTTCAAATTCAGTTAGTTCAGCAGCTTGAAAATTTGCATGAAAATATTGAAGCATCTATAACAAAGCACGAGCAGCAATTGAAAGCAATGGATGAAGGCTTACATTGCCTTTCTGTTGAAAAAAATGACGGTAGGGTGTAATTTCTGTTAACATATCTATTACAAAGTCAGATACAATATGAGAGGGTTAGAACTTTCTGCACTACTTGTAGGCTATGGAAGAACTTCTAATGCGAGTTGGCAAGCCAAAAGACATGCATGGCTCTGGAATTAAATCTTCAGAGGTCACAGCTGCGGAGCTTGATAGGAGTTACCTTTTAACTTTTTCTAACGTTTCTTCAGAGTTATCGAGGAATGGCTCTTACTAGTGGATGTAAGCATTGATGTCTTTGTTAGTAGGATTTAGACTTTCAGCTCCCCAAGTCCTCATTCTGTCACTTTTGCCTTACTTCTCATGCAGCTCTTCAAAGAGGAGTTTCTGGAGATCGATGCAATTTTTAATGATTTACAAAGTGATCTATCTAGTCAAGAGGAAAACCTTGTTGAATATGCAGAGCAGCAGCGTGAGGTTTGTTGCTGAAAGTATCCATCTTATTCTTAGAGAATGCAACTTGGCAAATTTGTTGTTTATACCCTCTTTTTGTGCAATTTCGAGCCACTTTTATTCCCTCCTTTTAGTAAGTTCCTCCTTCAAATTGAACAGAGTCATTTCAGAACATTGCAGATGACAAGATCTATTTCTGAAGCTCTGATTAGTTTCTTTGAGACTTTGGGACACTTTGAGTTTGAGCCAGAGAGTTGCGGTGAAATTCATAAGGAATTCAACTGTTGCAGTGGAAAGTGGAAAAGACGGCTTGACAAACAGCCTTCCAAATTGGTAGAAACTTAGATAAACATTAAGATGAGGCTCTCTTTACATTCACTACTACTCTTCCCCCCAATCTTTATCGATCTTTCTTTCAATCGTATCAATGGAGTGTGGGAGCGGCAAGAATAGGTGCCACGCATTCTAGGAATGCTCAAGAATCATTTCTAGGCCTACAAAATAAAAATATGGATTCTGTCAGACTCCATTGTCAAGTGAGAAATTCTCCATTCATAATCCTCGTCCTCAAAGTTTCTCTTAGAGTGTAAAATGCAAAACTCAATCTTCAAATTTCACAATTAATCATCGGGACCGCATGTTTCATTTCCTTAGTCTGCTTCATCAGAGAAGGGATAGAGGCCAATCACATGATCCGGGAGAAGTTTCACTCTTCTTCTTCATTGGCTCTCGAGGAAGTTGAGCTTGCAAACAAATCTCTTCTATCCTCCATTGAGAGTGACTTCCATTGTGCATAAAAACTAAATCTCATCATGTACTGTTAGCATTTTCCCGCGTTACTCGGTTGTGATTCTTGTAGATATGACGAAACTAAACCATGATGCTGAAGAGAGTGTCAAAGTGCTTTATCACTCCTTCCTTTGAGGATATGATAAAACTGAGAACTGATCAATATCACGCAATCCTTAAGATCAAGGAGAATGCGGGGCAAACGTTTGGTCTGACTAATATCAGGTAAGATCAGAAATCTGTTTTACGAATATCAGGTAAGATCAGAAATCTGTTTTGCTACAGCTAAAAGTTGTGACCGTATTCCTACGTATAAGCATTACAATATCAAGTGCTGAGCCTTATGGTTCGACTTTTAAAGAGAGTACACATAGACCGCAAAGTTTACCAAAGGAGTCGAAGACTTCCCCAGTTCAAGGAGTCATTACTAACAGATTTGAGAGATCAAAGATAAATCAAGACTTACCAAAAAAGAAGCAATAGCCAATAAGATACAGGACATGTGAAGGGCACCCAAATCATTCCCTCCTTGAGTTGAGCCCTGGAGTCCAATCACGACTGCTAAGTATGCTAGGAACTAAACAGATTCACAAGAACCAGTGGTATTTGTGCAGAAACCTACCTACATGGCTACATTACAGTTTTTGCCTGGGCAATTTGGAGTTCAATCTTCTTGAAAGTGCTGAATACAACAATTTGATCTGACCCTTGTGTGGATTTTTCCGCTGATATACAATAACTTTCTGAAGAACAGGTTCATCACTACTTTCAACTAAGAAAATGGCTTTAATCATTCTACAGTTTGGGTTTGTATGTTCACCAACTTCTATTTGACGAGCATATATTGTCAGATGAAGCCAACATTACCTCTCTTTACTACTTCTGGCCTTAACAGTTTGGGACCTAGTTGCACTTTTTCCTGATTTGTGATTGCTTCTTTGGTTTTTCTTGATGATCTTTTGAGCTAACGATTTCAGAGGAACAGTAATGTCCAGAGGCAAGATAACCTCTTGCAACTCACGCCAGTCAAGATCTTCAAAATCTCCATCTTCATAAACCACTCTGAACCACCCAGATTCCTTATCAAACTGAGTCACAGTCCCCAAATAATACTCAAACCCGAAGAGCTTCCTCACTCTTCTTCCTTCAAACCATACACCGTAATCTGTAACTCCAAACAACTCTGGACTTGGAGTCGCATTTCTACAAGATTCTGAATCACCTACTCTGGTTGAGTCAACAATATCACCACTACCAACACTCGCCGGCAAATCAGGGACGCCGTTGATCACAATAGCAGGTTCACCTGGTAAGTGAAAAACTCTTGTCTGAAGGGATTCCGGGTCTGGGTCGGTTCTTGTGTTACCATCCATTTTTGCCCCAAAATCACGAGACTGTCTGAGAAAACAACAAAGGGAATATAATCAAACACGTAGTAGATGTTCAAAAACCACAAAAAGAACATATACGTCTATGAACCTACAACATCGGAAGTCTCACCGTTGCTCGAATATCTATTCTCCAGTTCAAAGATTCGATCTAAGACGTTGAAAATGAAAAGAAATAGCAAATTGTAATAACAAGAAGTACTATCAATGGAAGAAACACGAGCCCAATTGATTTCAGGCCTTTTATGACCCGACCCGAGTGTAGTGTTAAAGATTCGGAATCTTTAAAATCGAATATCTTAATGCGGATTTATCGAAAACACGCTCTTTATTATGCAAGAATAAGGTTGTGTATTATCAGATCTTTTCAAATTTTGCCTTATTATGAAATTTCGGATTGAATGGGTTATGTAAGAATAAGGTTGTGTATTATTAGATCTTTTCAAATTATGTCTTATTATGAAATTTCGGATTGAATGGGGGAGGGGGGGCGATAACAATGATCTGAATAAAAAAAAATTTCTATTATTATTTCATTAATTTTATTTTTATATTATTATTTAACTTAATTTTAATAATTGTTTTTTATTGAAATAATTTAATAATAAATATTTTTTGTGGCAAAAATACCAAATAGAATAGATTCATCTGTTAAGCATTCATGAAAGTGAAGTAGCCCATGAATGTAATGTGATGATATCAAACTCTTTCAAGGCCACCCTCCTTCACCGGGCTCTTCGGGACCTCGTCGTTTCCCCTTCTGCTCTCGACTATGCCTTGTACGGTCGCCTCTTCCAGTGCTTTGGCGAGTTACGACTTCCTCTTCAAGGGAAGCAACTCCATGCGCGACTTGTCGTCTACTCTGAGACGCCAAGCAATTTTCTCGCATCCAAAATCATCAACTTCTACGCTAGGACAAATGGCATTAGCGAGGCACGCCACGTGTTCGACGATATTCACCAAAAGAACACTTTTGCTTATAATGCTATGCTTTTGGCTTACGCTCTTAATAATTGTCCCAGAGACGCGTTGATCATGTTCTCGTCTTTAGCTTGTTTGGCGGCGGACGTCAGGCCTGATCGCTATTCTGTTACTTGTTTATTGAAATCGTTGTCAGATTCGTTACTTGGTGACGGTAGTCTGGTTAAGGAGGTTCATGGTTTTGTGCTGAGAAATGAGCTGGATGCGGATGTTTTTGTTGGGAATGCTTTGGTTGCGTATTACTCGAAATATGATAAAGTGGATTTAGCAAGGAAGGTGTTTGATAGAATGAGTGAAAGAGACGTAGTAACGTGGAATTCTATGATTTCGGGTTATTCTCAAGGTGGGTATTACGAGGAGTGTAAAGGGTTGTACAGGGAAATGGTGGATTCTTCAGGGTTTATGCCTGATGTGGTTGCTGTGATTTGCGTTTTGCAAGCGTGTGGACAGTCAAAGGATCTAACTTTTGGGATGGAAGTTCACAAATATGTGATTGAGAACCAAATTAAAATGGATGTTTCATTTTGTAATGCATTAATTGGATTCTATGCAAAATGTGGAAGGCTGGAATATGCAAGGGAGTTATTGGATAAAATGCCAGAGAAAGACGACGTCACATATAGTGCCATCATATCTGGCTACATGGTTCATGGTTTTGTTCATAAAGGTCTAGAGCTTTTCAAAGAAATGAAGAGTCCTGGATTAAATGTCTGGAATGCAGTAATTTCGGGTTTGGTACAGAATAACTCGCATGAGTCAGCTTTAGATTTGGGCAGACAAATGCAGACATTTGGTTTGAGACCTAATACAGTGACACTCTCAAGTATACTTTGTGCGTTGTCAAAGTTTTCAAATTTGAAAGTAGGGAAGGAGATACATTGTTATGCTGTTAAAAATAGTTATGACCGTAACATATACGTTGCAACTGCAATCATTGATGCATATGGCAAGTCGGGATTTCTTTCTGGGGCACAGAGGATTTTTGATCGGTCCAAAGGCAGAAGCTTGATCATTTGGACAGCAATTGTCTCAGCATATGCTGCTCATGGAGATGCAAAGTCAGCTCTTAGTCTCTTTGATAAGATGCTAATCAGTGGGATTCAGCCAGACCCAGTGATATTCACTGCAGTGCTGACCGCGTGTGCCCATTGTGGAATGGTGGATAAGGCTTGGGAGATCTTTGATTCCATTAAGAATTATGGCATTCAACCCACAATGGAGCATTATGCTTGCATGGTTGGTGTTTTTAGCAAGGCAGAGAGGCTTTCTGAAGCAACAGAGTTTGTTCGTAAAATGCCAATTGAGCCAAGTGCAAAAGTTTGGGGTGCATTACTCAATGGAGCATCAGTTGCTAGCAATGTGGAGCTTGGAGAGTTTGTTTGTGAACATTTGTTTCAAATTGAACCAGAAAATACAGGAAACTATATCATCATGGCAAATCTCTATTCAGAAGCTGGGAGATGGAAACAGGCTGATGAGGTCAGGGAAAAGATGAATCAATTTGGATTGAGGAAGATCCCTGGTAGTAGCTGGATTGAAACCAGTCAAGAGTGTCGCAACTTTGCCACTTGAGACGCATGTAATGGAAATTGAAGATAGATATGTCTGACGGTGTGAGTTTTGAAGGATTGCTTGATACTTCGATGAAGGAAATGTTTATATGATATATGCCAAAGGTGGGCTCTGCATATGGCGGAAAACTAGTCAGAAGTGACAAGATGCTCGTATGCAATACATGGGCTTATCAACTTGAAATGCAGCTTTCTCTGAAAGGAGGTGCATTATAACCCAGTGTTCTTTAATGGTCAGCCAGAGGGACTTGGCCTAGGATCCGATTCTGAGGACTGAAGGATATTGTGTCTATCCCCTTTTGAGGATGCTAACCAAGGAGTACATGTCTTTCAAAGTTCTAGCATTTCCATATCCTCAAAATATTTGTAGCTATAATAATCAGGTTTGTGAAAATTTAGTTCAGAGATACTGGTCATGATGTTTACATATCTAATTGAAAAGGGGCACGAGGATAATGCTTTTAAAAATTTTCTGTTCACCATTTCCAGGCATTAGAAGATGGTCAAGGAGAAGAAATACTGTCAATCATCATGAGAGGGACCAGGTCACAGTCAGAAGTCCGATAACTCCTATCCCTTTAAACCATCTGATACTGGTGGCTTAATCCACCTAAAAGGTAAGAATTTGATTGACATTATTAGACAAGTGTGTTCTTGTGCAATCCTTTGCACGCTGCTTTTTGGACCCAAGTCCATTTGCTTTAACCTTTCAGTTGTTTATAATTATCTATCTTTACTTTCCAGTTTCCTAGTTAGCAGCCTTTTGTCGTCAATCATCAGAAGTGGGCAAGCATACTCCCTCAGGGATCATCTCTAACCTTCTGGAGGAAACCTTTACTTGGCAACTTTTTATTTAGCATCCGATGAAGTATTTTAACCCACCTATGCAATGATTATGTCTCCCCAAGATCGGTACCTTCCTTAGGATAAGACCTTCTTGCCCACATAACAATTTACCTCTTTCCCTCGTAAACCTAAAAGAAACATAGCGATTCCATCTATACAGACACATGCACTAAAAAGCCAACAACTTCATCATGCAACTATGTGATTACACAAGGTCAAGTTGCGTGAAAATTTCTTTTTACCAGGTCCAAAATCGGATGTGTGATCCGATGCAAAGACGGTGCGTGCATGTGGGATTGTAACATGCTCCGCAGAGTCCAATGCCAATAATGTAGTTGGAGGAGACAGGAAGAAATAGCCATGGATGGGGCAAATGATGGTTTTTCCTTTCTTCTTGTTTTGTTGCTCTTTATAGTTGGAGGCAACACTGATGAGAGATATGGAAAAGAAATGCTTGTCGAACTTACTTGTACCAGACACAAGCTTCTGGACAAAATGTCAACATGACTAGCATCTTACATGTATATATAATTCCTTCTACTTTCCTCCACAAATAAGTACCTAAAGGAAAGATATTGTCTGCTTCTTTTGGCGACAAGCACACACCGAAAGGCAAAAGGACTGTCTTGTAATTTGTAAAATTTATTGAAATGAAGTTCTTATAAAATTTCAATTCATATGATCTAATTCTGATTATGAAGTAGTCAGTGTATGAGATAGTATTTGATTATAACTCTAAATACAACAAATTTTGTAATCATTATCATCATCATCACACTCAATTTAATATCCCGCAATAAAGCGAGATTTAATAGTACACAGTCTTACTCTCATATAATAAAGAGGATGTTTTCGGTAGACTTACATGCTGTAATCATTATCATAATTTTCTTAATATTAGATTATATATTTTTATTGTAATTTTTAGTTTTAACTTTTATATTTTATTTTTCAAATAAAATAAAATTTGTTTGATTGTTAATATCGATATAATTATTTTATTGTTATTGATAATAATTATATACTAAATAAAACTTAAAGATAAATTAACTAAGTAATTTTATAATCTCTTTTGTAATACTTATTAAGAAATATCAGTAAAATATTACATTATATTAAAATAAATAAATTTTATTTATTTATTAATATATTATTTAATTATTGCAATTAATTTTATTCAAAATTTATATATTTTGAAGGTGTTTTTAAATTATAAAATCTTAAAGAAATTAAAACTAAAAATAAAAAAACTTATAAGAAAAGTCTCTATTAAATAAAAAACAAAAAACCAAAGGAGATAACTCTATAAAAAGTAGTGATAAAATTCTTCCGGTCGAGCTGGTTTGATCTAACAAATTTTGAACCATTAAAATTTTTAATTCACTTTTAACTTTCTATTTATATTTACTTTAAAAAAAATGAAAGAATCCGCAACCATTATCCTTTAAATGTCTACTAGGTAAACCTCTGGATTAATGCAATAACCTGCAAATTACGCCAATTGGATACTCCGTATTGAAAAAGTCCTGTACGATAGTCTCCATTAAGAGAGCATAGATAGAAAGATTTTGAACACAAGACCTTTTAATCTCATACCTCCCCCATTCTACATACTCAACAGCCTCTTAAGGGGCTAAATTTACTTTTATAACTTTTGTTATTAAAAATTTATCAGTTTATTAATATTTGTAAATCGATAATTTCTAATAAATTAAAATAAATCAATTAACTTCTATTTAAAAATTTCTTTTTTAATTATATTTTAAATCTTTTAATTTTATTCAATTTTACTTATTAAAAGATCGTTTAAAAAAGTAATCTTATAATCTCTCATGTAATTACCAAAAATTGTATTAAATGTTCAACTTCAGCTGTAGTATCATATCATTTTGTGGTTAAGCTTCAGCCACCTAAATTCGTATGTATTAGTATCTATCGTATTAAGTGTTTTTCTTACGATCAATAAACCAATCAGGGAGAAAACTGTAATTCTACAGAAACTCATTATGTACAAGTCAACACAGTCAATGAGATAAACACATAAAAAGCCACACGTTCCTCATACTTCCAATCAATTACATCTCTGAGTTTTCACACGATCCCACGCACCATCACCAACGCAATGCCTGAATCATCAGAGACGATCATCATAGCTGCACTCTCCACACTAACACCTCAACAACTATCTGATCTCACCGCCACCATCCTCCACCAGAACCGCCATCACCACCACCGCATCTCCGCCCTCCTCTCCTCTCCCTCCTCCTTCTCTCTCACCCTCCACCACCTCCAGTCTCTTTCTCTCCACCACAAAGCTCTCCTCATCGCCAAACACCTCCTAACTTCTCTCCACCACCTCACGTCCCACTTCCACCCTCCCCCACCTCCCGCTCACTCCTCTACAACCATCAACCACCGTGACCTCGACGCCGCATTACTTCTCCTCCTCCTCTGCGAGGTATACCAAGACAGCCCAGAAATACTCAACACCCCACGTAGCGAATGGCGCGAAGTCCTGGCTAAACGCTGCTCTGATGACGTGCTAAAGCTTCAGTCTTGCTTTGGCGTTCATTATGGTGGTGCCCTTTTGCCGTACGTTGAGATGGTTGTGAGGTGTTGGAGGTTTATTGGAGTTGTGGGTGGCGTTGGTCGGAAGGAGAGGTGGGAGGTTGGTGCTGCTCCGGCGGCGGTAGTGGCCCTGCCGACGGTGGCAGTGAGAGGAGGTGGCAAGGAGTGTGTGATATGTAAAGAGGAAATGAGAGAGGGTAGAGATGTCTGCGAGTTGCCATGCGAACACACGTTTCATTGGATGTGTATACTGCCATGGTTAAGGAAGAGAAACACATGTCCTTGTTGCAGGTTTCAGCTTCCCACGGAGGATGTTCTCGGAGAGATCGAACGGCTGTGGAGTGCTCTAATGAAGATTGGTGGTACGGCCCTCGCATGTGATTGGCAATGATAAAACACGTGGCGAAATCACATGGTGTGGAAGTTGTTTGACAAGATGAGGAAGTCATTTGGAGAGGAGTGAAAGATGAAGCTTTAGAGATGCGATGAAGAGGTCGTCAAGGTACGCTTGTGAATGATAGAGACACGTGTGGTTAAGGTTACAAGTTATGTTAGGAGTTCATCAATTAGTATAAACTGTAGCATGAAAAATGGAAGATATTTTCGAAATTTTTACATTAGAGTCATCCAAATTAATAGATAATTTTAAAATTTGCTAAACTTATACCAAGTTTTGATTTAAGCAATGTTTAAAAAATTAGATCGAAAGTTAAATCGGTAAGATAAAAATTAAATTTAAAGTTTAAAAAGTGACTAAAATTGAATAAAATTAAGGAATTTGTCTTTACGCATAGAAGAATTTAAAGTTTAACTAAAAATAGATTGTAAAATGAAAAATTAATTAATTAATTTTTATTTATAAGAATTTATTACCCAATAAAAATTGATCACTTAATTAATAAATTGATCAGTTTTTAAAATAAAAGTTATTGTAGTAAATTAAATCAAAAGTTGAAAGTCAAAATAAAAAGTCAACCGATTTGAGGATTTTACGATTGAATTGGCTAAATTGGTCGAATTTTTTAATCATTGATTTGAAGAAACTTAGTTGATTTGATTTAAAGTAATTCAAAATCAACTTAAGATTGGATTAAGTTAACTTCTAATTAATTTTATAAAAATTTATGAGATAGTCTTTCATACTCCTATATCTTCAACATTATCTAATCCATGTTCTTATCACAACTAAATAGTAAAATTTATTATGAATGACAATGGGCCCAATCAAGCCTAACTTGGCCCATGACATGTCTAGCTCGAGCATGCCCATAGCCCTCAGATAGAAAGCGAGCTAGGTTGGCACTACCACTGCCCGATTTAATTTTATAAAAATTAGAAAAATGACACCATTTTGTGTCTCTCAATCCGGCCATGAGCCTTGACCTGGTCAATATAGACTTGATCTGTTGATTTCAGGTCGGGTCGGACTGGATTGCCATGCTTAAAATTTATTATTGGCCATGTTAATTGTAATTTAGTGTCAACCTCGAATAGAATTAGAGAAATTGAGAAAGATGAATTTTAGATATTTATTTTTCAAAACTTAACTTTAAGTGAATGATTGTATATCGAGTAAATTATTAAATATACATAATAAAATAATAAAAATACTTTTATATTCTTAACTCTAATTTAGATTTGATTTAATTATATTAGAGTTAGCTGTTATTAACAATAAATCTCCAAATATTACTAAGGTTCAAAATAAATGCTAACAATAATACATACTCTTTCTCTTCCAAAATTCCTTTCATTATTCAAAATTAAGAGAATAATCTTGAAAATGGTTGGATATTAAGGTGGTTAAACTTATATAGGGTAACTTATCCTATTCCAAGTGGGACTCAATTAAGATGAAGCCCAATCCCAAGGCCCTAATCCCAATAAATTTTTAATTCAATGGATGGTTCAAGCTCGAGCATCATCATGCTAGAGGGGGCCTGAGTTTAGTCCAACTCAGCTCAACCAAATTTTTTAATTATAAGTATAAAACGACGTCATTTTTACTTAAAAGGGTTGCCCTCAGGCTAGGTCAAGCTTAGATAACACGAGATCGAGCCTAGTCAAGCTCGAGGCTCCATCAAACCTGGCTTGGCCCTTTGACTTCAAGTCGGGCCCATTAAAAGTATAATTTATATATCTTGAAGTCCAAAATGAGACTTTCAATTTTAACGGGCCTAATTGAATAAAGCCCAATCAACCAACTATAAATCCAAGTGATATGAATAACCCATTTCTTTTGAACTCCAAAAATATTTTACCAAAATGGGATATCTAATTAGTAAAGAAATCATACTAAATAATGAATTAATTGAACATATAAAATATAAAGCAAATTCAATTATAATTTAAATATTTTTAAAATTTTAAGACTAAATTTCACTTTTCCCACAAAAATATAAATTTATAATTTTAACAATGTTAGGAATAATAGGTTAACATATTTGTAGTAAAATTTACTCCAAAAAATAATACTAAAAATTCCTCCATTTTGACAATGATAAAATGAATAAAAGAGAAAAGGATAAGAAAATTTTACTTGAGATTTAGTGCTTATGAGCTTTTATAGATCTCTTAGTTTAAAAACCAACGTCGAAAGTAAGTTAAATGTTTAAGGATGTGCTTCCAACGAAGTTTAATCTTTTCAGGAGAAGGCTTGATGTGAATCCAAATTATTTTTTCTGCTCATCTCTTGAGATTGGTGATCATATGTTGTGTTATTGTCATAGAGCGTCATTGTGTTAGAGGATTGCCGAATTTCCTGCACCTCCAATAACCGTCACTTTTATTGATTTGTTTATGCAGATTTGGGAGACCCATGGCCAAGAAAGAGCAAAGTTGGTCGCCTATATAGCATGGAATCTGTGGCGGTCAAGGAATGACTTCTGCTTGTCTGCAAAATTTGTCTTACCGAACCAAATTGTACATCTTGCCGCTACCCAGCTTGCTAATTGGTGGTCTCTCTCAAGTTTGCGAGATTCTGTAGGTGCTGGTAATGGCAACAGTGCCGGTATTTCTAGCCACCCTATCTGTGTTAATCTTGAAAGCTTGAGTTGGCAAGCTTTTTGTGATGGAGCCTTGTTTCAAGTTGAAAATGCAACAGGCAGTGGAGTGGTATTTAAAGATGGTGAAGGGAGGTTTCTTCAAGCTTTATGAAGCCATTCTGTAAGCTGTAAATCTCCGGCAATGGCTGAAGCTTTGGCTTTAAGAACAGCATTGCAATTCGTCATGGCCCACTACCAATCTAGCGGTTACATTTTTACTGATTGTCAAGCTTTATTTTCCACACTTAATTCTCAATCCTTAGAATTTTCTAAGTTTGGTATTATTGTGTTGGATTGTAAGAAATTATTAGAGATACGACCGGATATCTAAGTTCAATAGATACGTCGCATTATGAATGGTGTTGCTCACTCTCTTACTAGAGTATCCATTCGATTTTCACCACTGTGTATTTGGGGAACTATTCCGACAGTTCTCCACTCTCATTATCATTAATCCAAGTGTGGGATCTTCTACTTTCAAAAAAAGAAAGAGTGGAACTTGATCATCATCTCTAAGCTCCTGTGATTAAGGATGACAAATATAGTCCGGCCCGCCAATCCTGGTTGACTGGACCACAAGTCAAACAGGAAGGTATAAAGCGAGGTCATTTTTTAATTTGAAAAAATAATGTTAGACTGAGTTAATCTGGCCCATTCGTGGCCCATTGGGGTATTGGGCCAGCCCGGCCTGGTCCGTTGCCATCCCTACATGTAATGTTCCAATTATGAGAAAAAGAGATTGTTTCTTTTTTCTTTTTAATTCCCAAAAGTGTCTTTTCACTCTTCCAAGCATCAAAAGAAAGAAGTGTTATAATTGAATGGACCTGATCTACTATATCATCTCTAATAAATGCAGTCATAAACCTCTTTGCCTCCAAATTTCACGAGAGAAATATGTCAGATGTATCTAGATATGGTAATGGGATATAGTCATTAGACTGGTGCTAGATGAATCTATACATGATAACAAGTTGGATTATGTCAATTTAAGTTAACAACCTAACTTTTTAAAGTCGTGGCTTAACGACATCGTTTTAAATAGTCCATTCCTTAACTTAAGATTAAAACATTGTTATTTTAGAGAGTGGCATCATTTTACAATAAAGGATAGGCCATTTAAATAATCGAATTAGGCTTTCGGCTTCGAGTTTTTTGGTTTGACTTCAAGCCTAATTAGCTGAAGGTCAATTTCAAGTTTTAGTAAAAAAATTAGTTAAAGGTTCAGATCTAGCCTAACCCATTACTATTCACACATTTAATAATGAAAATCAACTATTAACATATTGTTAAATGTATTGAAAATTTAAATTATATTTAATATGAAATTCGTGTTTAGATTTCAATTATATTTAATATGAAAATGATGTATGGCAAAAGTGTGATGTATGTAATGAAGTCATTGATATTATAAGTTACAAAAAAATCCTAAATTTATACCAATTTTGTAATACTAGTTCGAAGTTTAAAAAATAAAGCTAAAATACTCAAAATTTCAATTTCTTGAGAAAATAGCATGATGTTAATTTTTCCGTTAATAGTGCTGACATGACGTACAATGTAAGCTTTTTATATGATCCATGTGGTTGTCACCTGTACATTATTTTCCAACTAATTAATATTTATTTTATTAAAATTTAAAAGATAAACCTAATTTTGCTAAAATTTTGAAACCAATTTGGGTGTTAATTTATTTGGTATTTTGTCTGCTGAGTTTGTTGTCGATTGTGGAATTCCAATTATGATTGCTTTAACCCTAGTTTTTTGGCTACTTCCCTTCCTATCATTGCTCCAATATGTTTATTGGAATTGCAATTGCTTGTTCTTTCCCGACACATTTTATTTTTTAACTCCTTCCCTATTTTGTTGTGCTATGCTTTAGTACATTTACTCTACCCTTTACATTTTCAATTGCGATTGCTTGTTCTTCCTTGGTGCATTTTATGTTTCCACTTGCTGCCTTATTGACTGGGGAGCTCCTATTGCAATTGCATAGCTTTTACATATATTTATAGCTATTTCATTAATGGTTTTTATTAGGCTTATTATTTCCTTTATTTGTTCAACGATTTTAAGCTTACTCTGCCTTATTATTTTCATAATATGACTTGGCTGTAGAAGTTGATATTACCACCCTTAAGAGTATAGAATTTGATACTCCTCTTGTAACATAATATGGTAAACTATTGAAGTATTTGAAAGTAGTTCAAAAGTATGCCTTTATTTATTTCATACCATTAATTCTCCTTTTCTTTTATCTAATAAACTCAGCACGTTACTAAAAAAGAGAGAAACAAGAATGCATAAAGTCGTTTTCTATGTTACATCAATCATTTTATCATTGCTTCATCCTTAGCTTTCTTATAATTTAAATTTTATTTTCTTTATTCTGAAGCATATTCTCATTTGACGCATTATATCTATACATTCTAATTGTTTTTTTTTCCTTTGAATTGCATTATTTTGACCCCCTATCATCTTACTCTATTTGTTCTTACGCTTATGCTTTATTAATAATTTTAATTGGGTTTGGGATTAAGCTTAGACCATATAGGACTATAAAACAAATTCAGAAGTAAATGACAAGAAATATACTGATATAAAGGACAAAAGTTCATTGCTGATAGGAACTTTGCAATTTGATGTGTTACATGTATAAACATATATATTTGATGACTGATACTAGTAAGCTAATTTTGTTTGTTTATTTTCGATCATACTTATAATGCATTGATGTATGAGGGCAAGCAGGAGTTTCAAGAAAGATAATATATAAACTGGTAATTCTTTGTAAGTGAATTTAGTACTTAACTAATATTTTATATGTATATATTGATTGCTCGTTCATTTATCCCATCCTTAAATGTATACATATACATGTAAAAGGTCAAAAACAAAGCAAGTAACAAAAGTTGAATTAGAAGCTTGAAAGCCTACCAAGTTATAAGAAATTAAGAAATTAGGTTTCCAGAGTAATCACTAATTCTCCAAATATGCTTAGTACTTTATTGAAACAAAGTTTAACCACATTGTGATAATCATATCTAACTACATCTTGTGTATTATAGGGGAAAAAATGGTTGCAAATAAATATACTTGGCTTTTATTGCATCTACACTTAGTATATACTCCCTCCGATTCATAATAAGAGTCGTTTTAGAAAAATACACGCTTATTAAGAAAGTTAATGAAATTATAGATATACCCTTATTAATACTCCCATGTGAGAGAAATTGCATACTAAATTGTCTTGAAATTGTGATCTGTATAATTAAGATGACAGAGAAATGAAAGGTTAATTTTGGAAAAAAAATTATAAACATGCATACAAAGTCAAGAATGACACTTATTTTGAATAATTAAAATTTATCTAAAACGACACTTATTATGAATCGGAGGGAGTACTTGACATGGGAAGAGTGTGAAGGAATTGGTAGTGGATTCGTTATTCGGAGTCATTTTTTAGATTCCCTATATTGATTGTCTTAATTGTAATGGCAAGATAAAGTTACAGATATTAAAGCTAACCCTAATATTGGTCAACATATTTATTAATAAAATAAGACAAATATGAGTATTGCCTTTATATGTTTATCAATGCATTATGATTATTTTAATTATAGCTTATATGATGTTAATTGTTATACAAGTAAAGAATGATCATTCAAATTGTAAGTATTTTTTAAGTTTGTGGTTTTGGTAAAAAAGTTGAGATTTTGTTATTGTAAAAATTTTTGCTAGACATCTTCCGTACAATGGGGAAAGATTTTTATCTACAGGATTCATTGTTACGTGCAAGAAGTAAGTTTATATAGTAATTCATAAACATTTCAAAAATTCATATAAGTTTGATATGTGTTTTTATTTATGTTTTGTAGGTTTCATGTGACTATTATCATGGACGTTTGATGTATCTTAGCAAACATCGTTCTTCGAGACAAAGCTTTTGTTTGCATATATTTTATTAGTTTATATTCATGTCACTAAAACTCTTAGATGCACTGTGGCAAATGCCTCAATTGTTAAAATTCCAATACAATATATCAATTTGCAAAAGACAACACAATATGTCAATTTTGCAAAATACAACTCAATCTTGCAAAACATAAATAAATCAATCCAACATAATATACAATTTATAAAACATAAAACAATACACAAATTTGTTAAAATTCCAACATAATATAACAATTTACGAAAAGATATCATAAAACAAAAAAAAACAATCCAATATAATATACCAATTTGCAAAACCCAATTGGATAAGACTTACATAATATACCAATTTCCTAAGTTCAAATCCGTATCCAAATTAACAATACGACGTTCAAATATATATCCAAATCATAATACAATATTCAAACGTGGATCATTTTGTTGTAGATTCACATCTTCAACTCAAGACTTTTTTGGAGTTGATCTTTTTACTCTTACTTTGAATCTTCTCCTGTTTGTAGTTATTGTTTGAACATTTGCATTTTGGGAAGTTTGAGTTAGTTTGAACACTGAAAATTGACTTCTACCCATCTGTTAAACATAATAAACAAATAATATTCTATTAATAATTACGAATAAATAACAAATAATTAGCCAAAAAATTATAATTTGGTAACAAACTGTAAAATAAGTGTTCCCACTAACTTCTCCAAATGTTATTTTATATCCTTGGGTGGTCTGTATATATATAAATCTTTACGATATGTAGAAAAGTTTAGGGAAATTAAAAATTAAAGTGAATATTTACTTATCACCCTATTCTCTTTTCTTAAGATAGACATTGCAATATTGGATCTTGTACATATTAATTGTCTGGCCTTTTTCTTGCACTACTATCAATGTTAAATGTAGGGCACCAAATGTTTTGGTAGTCTTCATTGTTTTCATTGCATTAGATATGTACAATTTGTAAAAATATTGAGCTTGTGTATCATTACCTTTAGTAATTTTAGGTTGTCTCAGAGGTTAGTCTTTTTATCTTTTTGCATCCTCTGTTTGTCTTGGTCGTACAATTCCTTGCTTCCCATTATGCAATTTTTATCTTCTTTCTTACTATTATACATATACCATTGGTGGATTTGATCAAACTTTTTAATCAGGCTTTATAGATGAATAAATTAAATGTCTTTAGTATATTGTTGTGAACAATTTTACACTTCGGTCTTTTGCTGACAAATGCTTTCACAAAAGTCTCAAAATTCCTTATCTTAAAGTCATTGTAAGCCTTTTTTTGAAACATTCTTCAACTGATCCATTATTTTCTCAAATTCCGCTTTTGCTGTGTAATTAACAGTTTACTAAATAAGCTCCTGTATATGTGGTCATACAATTTACTCTAATTTACATCAATATGATAGATACATTTTCTATGCTCAATTTTGGGAAGATATTCTTAAATGCATCCACTAAAAAAATGAATGCACAAAACAATATAACGTAAGTATGATAATACAAAACATATATATAAATAAGGAATAAGAATAAGTATGATAATGCAAAATATATATATAGAAAAAGAATGCTTTTTTTGTTGACCACTTACAAAGCCCATAAATTCCTACTTATATTTAGATCTTTAGTAAGAAGACTTAAAATCTAATGCCAAGATTGGTAATTCTCTCCTCAGCCATAGCATAACGTATAGGCTTCATCTGATTTTTTCCATCACGCCTAATTGCAGCTAACAAAGCACCTCCAAGAAAAGTCTTCAAAAAGTCCATCCAACCATATTATTTTTCTATAACCACCAAGCAAACCATACTTTAATGCACTAAATCCCACATAAAACCTCTTAAAAATTGGTTGTCCAGAATTTTCATTAAGTTAATTTTGGATAATGAATTGGCCTCCTTTATTAGCCCGTCGTAATTCTTGTCTATAAGACCATATTCGCATAATGCCCTTCTATAGATCCTTGTAGCATCATAATAGCTTCCTATTTTGCTCATAACATTAAGATTTAGACACTTACAGTGCATACTTCCTTTGAAGATCATCTATCATCTTGCTAATTGGTCAATTAATGTTCTTCCTAAGCTTGTGTAAGTATTCTTTTGCAATTCACTTCGTACTTGTTTGCTTGTTTCTTTGCACTTTTTTGCAAGTATGCTTGTTTTCTAATATCTTAACTGTAAAGGATTTTCTATATCCAATCCATCTAGCATAAACCCCTAAAGGGACAACGTGGATCACAAATAGCCTTCATTCTCACACTAAATCTTGTTGTTGAAACATCATATTTATTTGTAATTGCATTATTTCTGATTGCCTTCCTAAACTGAACCTCATCTTTAAACTTCATGCCAACTTCAAATTGAAAATCTTTCATGTCTATATTTGATTAAAAACAATATATTTCTTCCTTCTGTCAGAGGCCTCAAACCCACCAGCATCATTACATAATGGTGATTAAAATTCAACATCATTATCTTCATATTCACTACACTAGCTTTCTAAACTCCTTACTTCTTTTTGTGAATTCTTTGAATAAGTTCACTCTTCATTACTTCATTTTCCACTATTCCAAACATGTCCAAAGCATCATCACATTCAAACTCACTACCTAACTTCTTTCCATATTTCTTCTCATTAGCTCTCACACTAACATATTCTTCATCATTAGTTCCAAAAATTCATTCTCCGATATCATTTCTTGATTCACTCATCTCCATGACAACAAAATTTCCATAACCATACTCATAATAAGTTTCAACTTTATAGTTGTTTAATTCTTCCACACACTGAAGCATTGATAACATGTCCTTATCATGGTATAAGTTCAACTCTTTTAAGTATCCCATTGACTCTTCTTGAAATTTATAAAACATAGATAGAACTTTATATCCTTTATCTTCTAATACTCCTTCTAGTACTGACATACTAAGTTCAACACGAATATCCTTCTTCCTTTTATTCTTGCCCCTATCATGTTTGCTGTTGTCATTTCTTTCCAATATCCTATCATATTGAAATTCAAAATTGACCAACATCTGCATTATAAAGACTTTTATTATTAGTTTCGAATAAAAGATTTAAATATAAGTTTCTAACAAAACATATTAAATAGCAAACACAAGAAATAACTTAGGCTATATTTTCCATTAGTCATGAACTAAATATGGAGGTTTTATTAGTTCTTATTGTAACCAATACTAGGTATAAAGATAGACTTTGATGATTAAAGTACTATCAAAACCAATACCACTAGGATTATGCACGAAACTTTAACTCTTTTAAAGTTAAAGAACAAGTCTATAAATCTAGTAGGCTTTTGGATTGTTGTAATATAAAGAAGGAAATGATACTAACACCTTTAGAGGGGGAATGTATACATACTAGGATTATGCATGAAACATATTTATTACTTTTGATTGAACACACTTTGCTAGATTTATCATTCCTTGAACAAAAATTAACGAAAGCTCAAATAGATGTTTTAGTAAAGTTTTTTTTGTTTAAAATTTCCAATTCAAATAAGAAAAAAGAATCTAAAACTGAATACGATTAGAGTATGGGTATCTAGGATAGAACCGATACTTTTTGCTAAAAAGAGACTATGACATGACATATAATTAAACAACAAATCTGAATTTTCCAACCTCATTGTTTAATAAAGGAAACATCTTCTTCATTTATTTAGTTATCATAGTATTTTGCATCATATTCATATATAAAACCAAAAACTTAAGAAACTATATGACATTTAGAGACTTTTGAGTATCGATAAAATAGTGACGTCAACTTTGTTTTGTAACAAGAACAAATTAAAAGTCTTAAGGTAATAATCATTTTTAAACCCCTAAGAAGTAATGATCTAAATGTTATTAACACCAATTACTGTTATATAATTACCAGCAATGGTAGTAAGATTACTCTGAACTTAAAGTGGAGTATACATAATACACAACCAATGCTTTGACATAAATGGAAAAATGGGCAACTATAAAGGCAAAAATCTTTTCAAAGTTGTCAAAATCTTTAGTTTCCACTATCATAATACAAACCCATAACTATAAATCAATTGGACATGAAAATTTATTACAATTCATAATGGGAAAACAAAATTGTGATAAAACATTTCCCTAACTCATAATAGGAACAAGTTCCTAAAATACATGTCAGTGAGGCTAGCTAGATTACCATCAACATATATCATAAATTGTCGACTAGTATAATCATATATCAAATGGCATAATCATCTACCATATGCGATATGAAACTAATATTATTTTTTAATACTAATCTTTCCAATAAAATGATGGCATAATCATTTACCATATGCGATATGAAACTAATATTATTGGTTAATACTAATCTTTTCAATAAAATGATGACAACAAACTAGAATGAAGTTAAAAGTAAATACTCTTTTTTTTTTTGGGTAAGTAGTTGTAGTATAAATGGAAAAATAAATGCATCGACTTCATAACTAGGCTATTGGAATAGGAAGTAGAGCATGACAAAACAAGATAGGAAGCAAAAAAGAAAATGTACCGAAAAAGAACAAGCAATCGCAAGCACAATAAACGTATTGGAGCAATGATGAGAAGGGAAGCAACAAAAAAATCAGGGTTGAAGCAATCAAAATTAGAGCTCCACAATCGATGGCAAAAAAAAACTATATAAATTCACACTTAAATTGGTTTCGGGTGCTTAGCAAGATTAGGTTTATTTTAATGGACGTGTTAACGTCGGGCTATTTTCGAAACAGATTAAAAGCTTAAGTATTTTAACGTCACTTTTTAAACTTAAACTAATATTACAAAATTGAGAGTAATTTGAGATTTTTGTTATAATTTACTCATCATTTAACAATGTGATTAATAACATCTTCATGAATGAGATTACTCGTCATTTCTTGTAAATGAAGGGTTAGCGTTACTTTTGCATTCATTATTGAAGCTTTTGTTTTCTCTGTGTGCTTACTCTAATTAAAAGTATACCCTATTCCTGTTATTGGATCATCAACATCAGAAATTTAGGATTTCTTTCATTATTGAAGCTTTTGTTTTCTCTGTGTGCTTACTCTAATGAAAAGTATACCCTATTCTTGTTATTGGATCATCAACATCAGAAATTTAGGATTTCTTTCAGTTTATATCATTATTTGTCCATGTACTGTTGATTACATTTGAAACGTTATTATTGTTTTTAATCAGAATCCAAACTTTGTTGATGACTTTAAGGCTTAAGCTTTCAAATGCACCAACTATGAAAAGCCTGAATCCAACATAACCTTTCTGGGTCGAACGTCATACAATCAGTCCGCCTAAGCATTGGGCTCCCACCCTCAATCTTTCCAGGTTTAGATAATCCAGTTTAGGGCTTGACTTGAGAGTTCTGAATGCACTTGACGTAAGCCTGACATCATTCTTTCATAAGAAAGCTGAACATTGCCGGCTGATGTTCACGAGTCCAAAAACTATGCACCGTCTGATTCCTGCATGAGGAGATGAATGCTATGTTTTGTGGGACTCTTGCTGGTAGTTGTCAGGCAAAATACGAATATTAGAACACTAAAACTTTGAAAATGGCCTCGAAAGTATAACCATCGCGGTCTTAACGAACACTATGTCGTTGATTAAGGTTTTTATGTTAATGGACACTTCAGGGACTCGAGTGCCAAACTACAAATGTTGTTCCACACATGTCAACTAGTTCTCCGACATTTATAAGCATCTTGGTCTGTTCATTTCTTATAAGCTCAGTGACCCATTACGAGAAACTCTGGTTTGATTTGCTCGGGTAACTGAGTTCATCGGTCTAATAGCAAGAACTTGGTCTCAAAGCAAGTACTTGTCAGTGTTCCCTAACTATGGTTAGTTGTCTTAAGCTTAATTATTAAACCCTGTAAGATTCCTGGATAAGGTAATAAACGTTAAAGCTGGTCCTGCATGTTGGGACAACAATTGACAGAGAAATCCATGCAAAAGACTATGGAAATGGCTCCAAATACTATTCAGTTTTATACGGAGTGACACTTGCAAGGTGGTTCTAATTTTGGTTTATTTCTGTCACTTGCTGTCATTACCAAATTTGCACGTATCATATGTCTCAGGCTGCGGGTATAACAGGTGAAGATTCTATCCAGTTTCCAGATGACAGCAACTCATCACTCTTGGTTCTACAATCAAAAGATGCTACTTGTTCTATTGAGAAAAGATGCTAATTGCTGTCAACTACTAGCTACTTGATGATATTCTGTGATGTTGGCTAGGCTATATTTATCTGATCAAACAAAAGAATTGAGTAGGTAGTCAACCTGTGAATAGGAGTTTCAATGGGTACACTAATGTATTCAAATTCAATCAATGATGGATCACAAGTCAAAGGTCAAATTAGAGTCTATTTACATTTTTTAAATATAAAATTATTATGATTGCATATGTTTTCAGTAATTGAAACTTTTTCTATTTTAATTTTTATTATTTTGAAAATCATCATTTATCTCCCTATATTATTATTTAATTATTACATAATTTTCTCTCCCCATATTTTGCTATTTTTTGTATAAATTTTAAACAAAATGACATCTTATTGAATTTTAAGAATTTTAATTATACATGGTTTTGAATTAAAAATTATAAAATTAATAATATAATAAATTTTATGTGATATCTAAATAATATTATGAAAAAGTAAGTAATAATTTTCAAAATATAATAACTGAAATAAAATATACTTAACTTTAAATATGTACAAATATAATTTAAATTAAAAAATTATAGGTGTTTTTTTAGTCTAGATAAATATATATAAGAATTTTAAATTAGGCACACACTCAAAATATTTTATTAATTATTTACGATAATTGCAACTACATAATACATAATACATAATTATAATCACATAATTCATAATTATTGTAATAAATTGCAATTCCTAATATAACTTCTTGCCTTTAATATATTCATGTGTAACAGTTAACACAATGATATTGTTACTCAAATTTGTTTGCTTATTCTGACGATTAAAAATCTCAATTGGTTTAACTGATTTAATCGTAAAATTTTTAAACCGTCTAATTTTTCGGTTTGATTTATTTTAATAATTTTTGTTGTTAAAAACTAATTAATTTAATAATTAATGAGAAAATTTTATAAATTAATAAGTTTTATAAATTAAAAATTTTATTAACTTTCATTTAATATTTTCTTTTTTAATTAAACTTCAAATTCTTCGATACAAGAAGATAATCCCTTTCAATTATATTTTAATTTTTTAAATTTATTTAATCTTTAATCAATTTCATGATGGTTTAGTTCCGATTGAATCTTTTAAATCTAAAACCTCTTATTTATTGGTTTAACTTCTGATCCTATTTTTAAAACATTATTTTGCTATTCATTACCAAAAACCAGGCATCTCTGTTTTCAAACCCTTCAATTTTAACGTGATTGTATTAAATTTGTTTTTTTTTCCTCGAAGTATTTTAGGAGGGTTTTAATTATAAGAAGGTACTTTTAAGTCATCCACATTCAGAGGATCTTAACTATAAAAAGACACCTTTAAGTCATTCACACCCAAATTAATCTCTGCTCGAGTCAGATATAGGTCCCTTGTGAGAGGCAAAAATTCTAGACTCAAATTTTAAACAACCGCATACATAAAGACGATTCAAACTCACGACTTCACTTAAACCAAGAGAACCTCCTACTAACTCCCCTGTGCACTATTAAATTTTAAAAGCCTCTTCAATCCTCTTAGACACGACCTGACCCTCAGTTCTCAACTTGGAATCATTGTGAGGAGAAGACACAGAGCCGCCGGACCCGGACCCCACTATTATGCATTAAATCTAAAGTATGTTCCACTTCTACACAGGATTTGGTAATACTTAACATTTCTGGTACATGTAAGGTCCAACTTGGAGTGTTTGCCTTGTCTGCAGGTTGGTTCGGGCCACTACTTGCTGTGAACTGTGCAAACCCATCAACTTCTTGATACCATTCTTGTGTATATACAAATAGACCAGCAGGTTTGGTTTCAGGTTTCGTGGTTGGGTTTTGGATCTGACTGATTGCTGTTGCAGACAAGTTGGTGAACATATTTGAATTAGCTGTTTCTGATATGAAGTTACGTTCTTGTGCATGTACCAGTTATCTCGGTCACTTCATTGTGGCAACTGGACCCTTTTGTCGCATACTCTTGATAGATTAGTTTAGAGCATGTCCCATAAATGTCTTCCTGTATATATTAATATTATCTATCCCTTTTACATATTGAAGAGGAAGAAAGTACTACAAAGACCCATCTTCTCTTATTTTTTTATAGCAATCAATTGACAATCTATTTTTATATTTTTTAATATTTTAGAACATGTTTATAGTTTTGCTTCTCTTTATTTTAATCCTTCAATTATTAAATCTTTTAAGTAAGTACTTGAATTTTGTTAATTAATAAAGTTTAGGGGTTGAATTATAAATTTTAATAATTGATAATATTGATTGTTGTATCCTCATGGTCGCTCATTAAAGACTCCTAGCGTAACTAACAACGAAACAAGTCAGTCTTTATATATATATATATATATACACGTATTTATTCTTTTAACCTGCATAACTATTATCCTGTCAAATATATACGTGAGTTTATAGAAAACAACCTCTTTATTATGTAAGATAAGGCTACGTACTATCAGATTCTCGCTGACCTCACTTTACTGCAGAACTTCGAGATATGACAGTGTTGATTAATATTGAAATAGAAAATAACTTTTAAGTTTAATTAAAAGCTGAGATGAAAACTATGTTTTGTAGGTAAAACCAATCGAAGATGCTTAATCAGTAGAATAATATGCTGAAGAATCAGTCGCATTTATCATCATTGGATTGACCTCTAATGGGACTTGGTGACGAAATCAGAGGCTTGCAGGGCGCAATTTTCAACAGATTCCTGTTAAAAGATTCGTCCATGAACACAAATACCCTGAAAAGTAAGGTTCAACACAGCTAGCTGATGATCGAACATAGCTTCAGTAAACTACAAAACTTTCAATCTCGTACGTAATAACCGAAACTGATTTTGTTTTATAAAATGTGAAAATCATGTTCTTGATCAGTCCATGACAAGGTGCAGTCCACTTGTGAACCAATTTTTGATGGCATTGAGTTTTAAACTCGATTAATATCTGCATTATTTGATCCGAAAAAATAAATATAGAAGTTAAAAATTAAATTTTAAATAGATATAGATTTGAATATAAATTTAGTGATAATCTGAACTGATGGATACATATATCCTATTCATTTTTTATTAACTCTATTTTTTATTTTTTTTGAATATTTATTGTTAAATATAATAAAATATTAATATTTTATGAGAAGAAACAGCTTTAAAATCTCCACTTTACTCCTCAATCCTCGCCTTTGTCATAATATTTTATTTTCTTACAAGATGATAATAATGAAAATGATAGAGAGATGGAGTTTTGAATGTTGTGGAGTTCAAGCAAAGGTAATTTGAAACTTTGAATATTTTAGTCTTTGTTCTAATTTTTAATTGTGAAAAATATATGTTGTCTTTGCACTAGACATTATAATTTTTATTATTCCAATTTTATAATTTTTAAGACATACAAATCAAAATCTTGACTTATTATTATTAAAGTAATTTTGATTTGGAGCGTTCATAAAAATCTGCTCTTCATATTTTCTATTTAGAAGTTATATTTTTATGTGCTATACAACCTGATAAATATCCAAAAACTCGAACAATCCAATGAATTTAGATATGGGTAGTAAATCATAAAAACCTATAGATATAGATATGGGTTGAGTTATAAAAATAGATATAGATATGGGTTGAGTAATATCCGAACCGAACCCTACCCATTGTCCTCCCAACCTGCACCACCAAGAACAATAATATGCTATCCAGACTGTCCTGCAAAGAAAAAAATGCAAATAATTAGCATCAATATTTAAAATTATGACTTAATATTGTAATTATGCTCTATGTTATTATTGTAATTTTTCCGTAAATAAATCCATTTTTTAATAATTATGCATATGATCTATATCAATTAAGTAATTATTGTAATAAGTTAGTGACATTATAGTTCATAATTAAGTATTTTGGTCAAGTGTCCCACCTCCATTCTCAAATTGAAAGTTCTATTCTGGTAGACGAATGGATGAACAGGAGGTAGGGTTTAGTAATTATAATCCTTAATTAACAAAACCCTTTGAGGGTAATTTAGTTATCCTTCTATTTTTCCAGTTTAATTCTTAGTTTTTGTTTTTTTACAATAATTTATAGAATAATTGCACATTAGTTAAAACTTTAAAAATTTTGTTTTTAATTAAATAAATTTATTTTAATCTCTTATATATTTTATTGTATTAAAATAAATACTTTAAAAAATAACTTGTTATTTATATATTAATATTTATTTTGAATATTGAATCAAAATATACTTGAAATTTATATATTTTGAAGATATTCTATATTTATTAATAATTATTAAATTAAATTTATTTAATTTAATTACAAAATTAAATAAAATTATTGAGTAAAATTAAATTATTCATAATTCATATTAATAATTAATTTAGTTAATCAAATGTATAATATAAAATTAAATTATTCATAATTCTTGTTAGTAATTAAGATATTTAATAATTAAGTAATATATAAAAATCATATTATGAAAAAACAGAAATAGAAAGAAAAATCACATTTTATGTTTTTATAATTTTTAAAAATTGGAATAAATCAAAACCAAAAATAAAAACATATATATGTAGCAAATTGTACTACTTTTTGTTATTATCTACAAGGTGTTCTAGGAGAGTCTCAACTATAAAAAGATACTTTTAAACTATCCATTCTTAAACTCATTCCCACTCGTACTTAAATTAATTCCCACTCGTACCGGTAAATTTCTTACGGGAGGCAAAGAGATGGCAAATTGCACTACTCTTGCGTAACATGATCTCATTCTCATCTATATTCAGACAAATTGAAGTTTTATGGTTTCTTTCTTTATGTCATAAGAATGAGTTCTTGCAGTGAAATGAAAGAGTTTTTCCTGTCTATTTGCAAAATCACTGATCGAAGACAGAAAACAGGGAGAAACAGTTCATAAGTTGCATGTAACGTGAAACATACTTGAAGAAGAAACGTACGTCACATGATCAGGAGAAAGTGAAAAGGTTAAAGACGAGCAGAAATTGGGTAAAACAGCGAGTCATTGCTCGTATACGACATACAATCTGCTAAAAAATCTCAGCCGTGGAGTGGAAAACCTGAGAAGACCCCACTGAACCAAAGCGTCAAATAAACACAAAACAACAAAACAAGAGAGTATAATAAGACTGAGCAGAAAACAACAATGTCAGGAACTGTGATTTCAAATCTCCATGTTTCCCATCTTTGGATCTCATCTGACAACAAAACTGTGAAGATCTTCTGGCGAAGAACAACGAACCCTTTTTTTTTCTTATCCATTGTTTTTGCTCCCCTTTGATCCTTCTGATCTCAAACCAGGCTCTATCAATACCAAATCCATGTGTTCCTTTTACAGCTAAGTCTGTTCCTTGAAATATGGCACACATGAAAGGACCAAACGTACTCAAACACAGATTCAAGGTACATGGCACCAGCACACCTCCATATTCTCTGAACTCACATTAAAGCTATTGCCTTCTTGTCTCAACACGCCCTTACCAGTTAGTTTAGCCCATACCCTTTTGGTCTTTATCTGGGAATTGTCTTATTAATGGTGTCTGGTCTCCTGACTGTCTATAAAGTTTCAAGGATTGCGGTTGTCAGTTACAGCACAAGCATGAACTGTTAACGCTTGGTTTCATGATCAAGAGATTGCTTTTTGGTTCATTTAGATGACGTAGACAATCATACAGTAAACTGGTTGTTGGTGGCGTGTATCAAAGAAGTGATCTCCTGAAAATGTTTAAACCTTGTTGGAGACCTTGTGTTGTTGATGATAGTACTGATGGGAGATTCGATGGATTGTTGTGGTCTAAAGACTTGGGAAACCATGTTTATGGACAGTTCTCAATGGCTGTAGTTCAAGCCAATTTTTGTTTGGAGGATCGAAGCCAACTCGAGTCAGGGTCGTTGAGTACAATTGATTCTGGTCCCCAGGGGACTTTTGTTGGGGTCTACGATGGTCACGCAGGCGATGAGGCTTCGAGATTCATCACCAACAATCTTTTCCCCAATCTCAGGGGTATGTTCTTCTCTTGTTCTTCCTAATTTTTCAGGCAAAAGTTTGAACCAAAACAAATTTATGACTGGAGAAGTACGGGATTGGTTTCAAGTAGGATAATGCATTGATCATATAATTCTTCAAAGGGAATTGACATATGAACATAATTCATCTAGAATTCTGAATCATAATCATTGTCAGTAGAAAAGTGTTGTTGACTTGCAATTTCTCAGCTGGTCAAAAACTTGGTTCAAGACTAAATGATCTGACATCCCAAGAGAATCTGCTCATCATTAAACGATAGTTATGTTTGTTTATATTTAGTTGATGATGTTTGTGTTACAGGAATCATGTCTGAAAGCCAGGAATTATCAGAAAATGTTATCAAGAAGGCTTTTGAAGCGACAGAAGACAGTTTCCTGTCACTTGTGAGAAAGCAGTGGCTTGCTAAGCCTCACATGGCTTCAGTGGGCTCTTGCTGTTTAGTTGGAGTTCTGTGCAATGGATTGCTATACATTGCAAACGCTGGAGACTCTAGAGCAGTCTTAGGGACATTAGTGAAAGGAAGTGGGCAAGTTACTGCAGTACAGATGTCAATGGAACACAATGCAAATATAGATTCTGTGAGAGATGAACTCAGTTCCTTACACCCTGATGATCCAGAGATTGTTGTGTTGAAGCACAAAGTTTGGCGTGTGAAGGGCCTTATACAGGTAAAACAAGATACAGGAACTCTCAGTTAACGACTGGACCCTTGGCAACTTCAAAGCATTATGCGTCTGATTATGTGTTTTCAATTTCCCTCAGGTTTCAAGATCTATTGGAGATGCATATCTTAAAAGGGCAGAGTTCAACAGAGAGCCTCTACATTCCAAGTATAGACTTCCTGAAACTTTCCACAAGCCAATCCTTAGTCCAGAGCCAGCAATATTAGTGCACAGACTCAGGCCAGAGGACCAATTCATCATTTTTGCTTCTGATGGCCTGTGGGAGCATCTCAGCAATGAGGAAGCTGTTTCTATTGTCCAGAATTATCCTCGTCATGTAAGTAATATCATCTTTGTCTCAAACAGTCTTATACTCTTCCAATTCATGTTTAAAAAACACCCAGAAATAGTTGAATACTTTCTGATAATATCCTGATGAACAGGCAAGTGCAAAGAGACTAGTTAAAGCTGCTCTAATGGAAGCAGCAAAGAAAAGGGAAATAAGGTACAGTGATTTGAAGAAGATTGGAAGAGGGGTGAGGAGGCACTTCCATGATGATATCACAGTTGTAGTTTTGTTCATTGATTCCCATTTATTCAACGGAGTACCCCACACCAATTGTTCTATTTCAGTAAAAGCAGGGGTCTCATCTCATCAGCAGCTGAACAATAGATTGCAAGATTGTTTCATTTGTTCTTAACAGCTACCTATGGTTCAATTACTGAAAGAAAACTGCAAAAATAGTTGTTTTGCTCCGATTCCACTCCAGACCTATGTCTACGATGGCTGGAGATGAGATGAGAGCAATAGATTAGCGGCTGATTTTTACCATCAACAATAAGATTTGCTAATTTTTACTTACTGTAAACAGTGAAAAGAACTTTGTCATCAGTGCCTTACACAGCATGAATTGCTATAGCTCAGCCAGAACATTACCAAAACCATCATTAGTTGCCTGCAATCTCATGTTATGGAACCAAATCATATTAAGAAAGATCAGGGGGCATCAAATGCTTGCACATAAGTTAATTAGAGAAATTCCAACATAAATATGTGGATAAGATGGATTGAAACAGGGTCCACATAAATATGTGAATGAGATAAATTGGAACACATAAATGTGTGGATGAGATAAATTGGAATACATAAATATGTAGATGAGATGGATTAAAACAGGACCCACATAAATGTATGAATGAGATCTCACATAAATGTGTGGATGAGATGGATTAAAACAGAGTCCACATAGATTTGTAGATGAGATAAATTGGAACACATAAATATGTGGATGAGATAGGATTGAAATAGGGCCACATAAATGTACATACATAAATGTATAGATGAAATAGATTAAAACAGAGTTAGAACAGCGAAATTGGCACACATAACTATGTGGATGAGATAAATTGGAACAGGATTGGAACAGCAAAATTAGCACAAGTGATCACGTCCTCATTTCTTCCATAATTTATAAATCGTTTTACAACTAAAGCTAAATTTGAAATAAACCATGAAGCACAACTATATGAAGCATGACCATGGGTATTGCTCCGTAATGGTAGGTACATATCGATCAAGGAATGGTACCCAAAATATAGGTATCGTGCTAGTTACGAATTCCAGTTGGTACTCAAAATATCGAAATTTATTGAGAATGAATTATAATTTAAAAAAGTTTATGGAATAAATTGCAAAAAAAAAGGAAAAATTTCAAGTGTCACACATCTTTACTATTCTTTTTTCTTTTTTTTACACTCCTTTAATTATTAATATCAATTTATCTTTAAAAAATCTGTCAAAATGCAATTTTTATAGAGCAAAAACTCTTTCTTTAATTTATTTCAAATTTGTACTAATTAAAGGTTTAAATATAGTTATGTAATAAAATTTTAGATAATAATTACTAATAATAATTTAAATTCTCTAGAAGTTAATAATATATTAATTACCTATAACTTGTAAAAGCTTTAAAATTGAAATTATTAGTTTTATAAAAAATAATAAGTTTTAATAAGAGAGTGATATTTTCTTTAGAATTAAAATGAAATTTTAAGTTTTCATTTCTCCTATTTATGCGATATAAAAATAATTATAAATATTTTTATTTTAATATTTAATTGATTATTTCTTCTATACAAGCTCTTACTATAAATTATATTAATATTTATTACTTTTAATCTTTTATAGTAATATTATTTATTATACGAAAAAATTATAATATTTTAAGTAATTTGTGTTGTTATTTATTTTATATTTGTATGGTTTTCACATTAATTATAGATATCATTTATAAGTCAAATATGTGAAAATTACTATTAATATAATTTAATAAATTGTTATTATTTCACTTTTTATTATCATGATTTTTAGAGACAAAGTTTCAAATAAATTATAATAATATATTAAGACTATTTTATAATTTTAAAAAAATTCAAATTTTATAAATTACAAAATTATTAAAAACGACGTCCGGTATTAACCGGTGTCGGTTTAATATCATACCAAAATCAAATCCTGTAACAATACTAGTTCGGTATTCATAACATGGAAATGGAGACATCAAAACTTTCACCTTATTACCTCAAAAAAAAAAAAAAAATACTTTCACCTTATGAAAGAGCAAATTTACAAATTCTCAACTATGTATTACATGGTTTTTATCCCAAAATATTACACCGTCAAACAAAGAAATCCAGATGCATTGTTTTCCACTAAAAAAAAAAAAGAAAGACTTCTAACAAAAATCCCCAAACTTACGGAAACTACACTACCATCAAAGTTGTCCTTCGTTACTAGAAATCAACCTTCCATTTCCATACGAACAATTTACCACTGAGGCCAAGGGTAACCAACAACAACTTACAAGTGTTTCAGTGACCCAAAATTAGTATCAGAGAACCTGAAGAATACAATATATCTTCTTGTGGGAACGCATCCCATGACCAAATGGTGAACAACAGCAATAACGCATACGCACCTCTCACATACACAATATGCAAGAACACTTTTACTAACACAAAATGGAGAATCTAACAGACATAATCCACTATGATCCTGATTTACCACTAAAACATCTTTTAACACATTATGCATGAGATATGCAAAAGAAGATAAAATTAAAGGTGAAGTCAAAAAACATGAGACAAGTACTTTCAACTAGATGAAATGCAGCCTCGATGTATATGATCCTAAAGTAGCAGGCATCTTCACGCATGTTTGCTTACACATGAAACTATCATAAAGCTTATGCCTTGCACTATATAAGCAAATATAGAAAGCGCAAAATTACATGATTACATAAAATTGTTTCCTATGCAAGCATATAATAGGTGGCTCACCTGTAAGTATAGCCTCATTTATTAAACAACAAAATCACAACTATGAATACCTCAAGCTCCTGACTCAAAAAGTTTTAATCATACTAAATCTTGCTGCTCATCACCAGGTCATGATGTATAAAATAAGATACTTCCTGCAAATTAAAAGTCTAAATAGGACCAAATTCATCACCTCGAAAGATAAGACGTGGAATCTCTGATACTTTGCAGATTTCAAAACTAGTAACACTGAAACATAGTTGCCGATTACCCTAGGCCTGACCAGGTAAAGCTAGTAAATGGCTACATCTGAACAGTAAGATCACATATTTAGCGCAACAAAACATGCCCTTCAAGTAATTAATTTATCGTAGAATAAGGATAAGCATCTGGATTGCTCTGTTGAAGACAGATGGTCACTGAGGATAGAAGCCACTGAGGAAGTTGGAAAACTACGCCTGCCAAAGTAACACCGATATAAAACTCAAAGCATAACAATAATTTACTCAAACAATATCTATATGTCTAATTATTGGAATAAAGACACAAAGATAGTTCAAATTAAACTTGTAGGGTAATTGTTGATCAATGCTCTGAGGAATACCTAATAATTAAGGATAGAAAACACTCTAAGACCCTCCACCAGCATTGCCAGTAATTGCGGCCTTCTAATTAAGAAAAAATGATTAAATTCAGTAATCAAATCAAGAATAAAACATGCAATAATAACTGGAAAGAGTGCCTTACTGGCCCAATGTTGCCCTTTCCGTTCACTGATAAAGAACTTGCCACAGGTTGTGAAAACCTGGGAGAATACAGCAATGTTAATGACTTTAAAGCATTTTGATAAATGAACGATTGAAAGTTTTAACCAAAAATATTGAACAGCAGAGTTAGACAAAAGGTATAGTGATCAACCTGAGAGCCCTCGCTTTCCTTTTGTCATCTTCCATCCCTTCAGTTTTAGTATCTGGACCAAACCTTTCAAGTCTGGCTTTCTTCTTTGCATTCTCATCACTTGGCACAGACTGCTGAGGGAGCCCAAACCTACAAATCCAACATTAAAGATCGGCAATATTCCATAAGAAAAGTTTAAAATGCAGTAACAGTTAGTCACTCGACAAGACCATGGACACAATACCTTTCTGCTCTAGCCTTCCTCTTCAGTTCCTCAGAGTGCTTCGATCCATTTGATGCAGGCATCGTGGAAACTGTGCCAAACCTACATTACCGCATAAAAAGAGCAATAAACAATTCAGTAAGAACATCAAGTCAACAGTTCATCACACATCTCTCCAGTTGATAGATTAATAAGAACATACATCCTTCGGATAAGCACAACAAACGTATCGTTTAATCTAAGAACCTAATCACAGCCCAAACACAGCCAAGCTTACATCATGACAACAAGCACATGACCGAGATGAATGCATTACAAAACGACCTTAAATAACCAGAGATCACCATCATCACCACTCTAAAGGAACATTTTATGGAAACAACTATAAGTAACATTTTCGCAAACCTACCATATTCACCAAAATCTATAGCCACAATCCTTAAAACCACAAGAGCAGCAGATAAAATCTACCAAAAAGTTTTTCAAAAAAAGAGCAAAAAGAACTACAGTTATATAGCAAAGACATATGTACATATAAATGTACCTTTCAGCTCGAGAATTGCGCTTCTCTTGCTCAGACAACTGAACGGTAATCCCGAACCTCTCAGCACGACGGATTTTCTTCTCGGTGTCGGAGACCGCAGAGGTGGTTATCTTGCTGGTTTTCGAACCGTCGCCGTCCTTACCTGAATCAACCGTCGTCGATTTGTTGGTAGCAGAGTCCTTAACTCGATCTGGCTTCGCGGTCGTATCTAGGGTTTTGCTAGGGTTCTCCGGCACGGCGGTGAGATTTGGAGTGTCGGTGGCCATATTAGCGTTAGGGTTTCTAGAGATTGAGCCTGTAAAGGAAGAGACAGATCGCAAAGGCAGCGTAAGAGCTACCAGCTATCGCGCTTCTCGGACCAGCTATTGCGCTTCTCGGCTTCGTTGTGCTTTCAGACTTGAGAGAGTATAATTGAGAACGACAACAAAAAAACGCAGAAAAACACAGAAACAAACAGCGCGTTAGAGTTTAATGAGAAAAAAGCGAAAAGTAAAACAAAGATAATAATAAGACGACTTATTTAAAATTTATCCATCAATTTGAAATTAAAAATTGAGAATTAAATTATTTAAAAAAATCCCAAATGAAGTATGTGTGGCAATGAGCTGATTATATCAATTGTTAACTGACAGCTTATTTTATCAAGTGATTTGATCAGCAGGTTGTATTAATTGTTTGTTATTTGATGTTTGATAAAATTAATTGTTTAGTATTAATTGTTTATGTATGAAATGACGTATTAGGACATAACTTTAAAAAAAATATAAAGGTATGAATATTATATATCTTAGTATTTCGTTGAATATTCTTATAAGAATTTAGATTTTAGATATTTAATTCTAAAAAAATAAGTTTATAACTTTAATAAAAAGTATAGAACATATAATAATAATAACAACAATAACAAAAGAACATTTATCTTCATCTTTCTTTCACACAATTTTCACGTAAAAATTGTTTCTCACTCTCTATCTATGGCTTTTATTAATCTTCCACTTCCTTTTTTAAGCTTCCTTCAACTTCTTTTTCTGTCATTTTTCACCATTACAATCCATCATCTTCTTCTTCTTCACGATCAATGTTATGGACCACCATTACCATCTTTTTCTCCAATTCTAACCTTTTACACAAATGGAGACCAAAACATGGCTTTAATTGCGTAGAGATACTCAAAATATGTACTAACTTACAAAATTCATGGAGCTCTCTTTATAACTTAAATAATTTTTCTTATTGAAGCTTTATTTTTATTTTATGGCCTGAATCCTCGAAGAAACTAAGGCTAGTTCCATTGATTTGAGCAGTACCATGGAAGCGTAGGTGCTTGCTCATCAGAAAAGAAATTACAAGCCTCTTCACTTCTGAAGAAATTGTGCTCTTCTAGCTTCACGAATGAGGATAGAGCACATGGTTTTGAGATCTGGAAATAATTCGGTGAGGAAGAAGAGGAGAACTTGAGCTATAACAACCTACTATCACAGGACACATACTCGACATCTATGGTGATATCTGAGTATGTACCTCGTAAAGGTGGCATGTTAGAACAGTCAAAATTTCATTATAAATTTTTAATTCTTTAAAACAATGTACACGTGTGTATGCGGAAATCATTAATCAAATCAGGCCTACTTTATTTTAAAACATTTCCATTCACAAGTGTTACAATAGTCACTTGAGCCTATTTCAGATATAAAACAACTGTAATCGTAGTGTCATTTCATTACTAAATCATTTACATACTTGTTGTACAATACTTACGGAAATATATTTCAAAACAATAATCATTGAAGACATATGTAGATGTAAACTGATCCTGACCCTTAGTCCATATCTGATTTCAGTAGCTATACTCCAATTAGCCTAATTGAATATGTCCTCTGAATCTGAAAATTATTGCAAATTTTAAGTTTTTGCAAATTCAGTGAGTGACTATCCTCGATGGCTCACTTAATCACAATACACATTCAGTACATAAAATCACATAATTTACATCACTTTTAACAATGTATCATGTTGAGTCATGTACCTTTTACATTCACTTACGCAAATAATCCAATCTCATTCAAATAAATGTCTATAATATGTTCACATATCCCAATCGTATTCAAATACATATCTAATATATTTCAGTCAAACAATTTAATCAAAATATCACTTCATTACACTTGAATAAAACATAATCATTGGTTTAATACCATATATTCAAACATGTAATATTATGACAATTCAAACCCACTTGATAAGTATCAATTACTATGACAGATATCTCATTTCTCATAAAAACAGTTTAGTCATATAACAATATTTACACAACTTTGCAAATCATTCAATAAATTCAAATCATATGCAAATGCTATATGAATGAAACTCACATTTATTTTTATCTTGTTAAGACTGTATTTTTTACAATATCCCGAAGCATCAGGCTCAGTCATTCAATTTGTGACTCATTGATAATAATGAGTCATAGGCTCGAACCACATATACAGGAGCTTAAAGCTCTTGTCAGTAATAGTATCAGTAGCAACATCAATCAAAATTCATTTATATTACAGGCATTGGAATGAAGTGCATGCCACAATTTAGTCATCAAATTCAATAACTTTCATTTGCATGTAATAAAACAATATACTAGTCACAGTATCAATTACAGTAACAGTCACAGTAGCAATAGTCATCAGACTAGGTCCGACATTCAACTTTTTAGTTGAGAATTAGAAAAACATTTAGGCAGTCGCATTCACATTCAAACAGTACTTCCAATGACATTTTCATGTATCAAAATGCTTCGAACAACTATTGTCCGAAATCTAATACACAATCAACACATTTCAGTACAGTTCAATAGTATAGCAATACAGTTCAGTACAGATACAAAACAATAAGGTGAGACCATCTAGATTACTCACATTACACTCCAGATTAGCATTAGCTTCTATGATCTGAAAATGTCTGAATGCGGATGTTTATCCTGTGCATCAACATTATGCAATACCCATGTTGCACACATTACAGCTTTGTATAATCATAAGTATTCATTTATGCACAAATGTGTATATGGGCTATATACAATGCATGCTCAATGACATTTCGGGTATCTTTTCATTATTTTCACCATATTATCATTCACATATCAAAACTCACCTAAGTATAATGTGTACTCAGGGTGTGCTCCTCAATAAGACAATTTGAATCCAATTTTCATAACCTCGTTGATCATTTCATATTTTTTTTTAAAACAAACTTTTGGGTTAACCTTTCATGATTATTTAGACTAGGTAAATGGAGTAATTTGGCAATACTTCGTCCTAGACAATTGTTCCTCTATATCTTAAGTTTCTAATGACATCAAAATCATTCAATTTGGTTCATTACTTTATGAGTTACGCTCATAATACCACATACTGTGTACATTTGAAATTTTGGCTAATGCATGATCATACATTCAAGTTGTACACCTCATATCTCTCAATTACAATATCCAAAAATAACAAACTTTATACCAATTTAAAGCTAAGATAATAAGTTACAAATTTAGTGAAGACACCTAATTTGGCCTACATCAATACAGTTTATTTAATAACAACAGGATATGATTTCTGTCTCCGTTAATGTTACAGCCTAAGCGAAGACTCAATTTCATGCCAATTTTGAAAGTCTTAGAGATAGAATTAAAATCCGACTTCTTAATAAAGTTGTATAAATATGTCTCAAGTCTAATCTGAATAAAAAATCAATCCATTTAGAAATCTACAGATCAAGATATAATCAAAATACTGAAGCATGTTTAATGAAAATTCTCCAGTTCATAACATTCTAGCACATTTCCTCACTTTCATCCAAAACTCATCAATCAATCTCTATTATAACATACCATAAACACTAATCTTTTACTTACTTGTTCAGTTCTAATCCCAGCTCAGAAAATCAGGACTCCGAATATGCAGAATCATCACACATTTAAGGTGAAACTAGGAAGGATTTCGGCTAGGGTAAAAGACCACAATAAGAACTACAATATTCTAGTTCTATAGCTATCTTGTGGAGGATAAAAGCATAAATTTGGTGTGGCAGTTGATCACAAGTGAAGCAAAACTCCAGAGCTATGGAAGAGAGTGTATTTCGGTGGAGAGGAGAAAAGAAGGAAATGAACTCAACAGAAACATTTCTGCATTAGCTTGACACATTATGTGCTAGGCGTCACCTTTTCCTAATAACATTTGTCCTTAAGCATGCATTCCATTTGTCTACTCCATAAGCTGCCAAATGTTACCTAGCTACTGGTTCATTTGTCACTCATTCATTTCTACTATCTGTCAATTAATTACCTATGCCAAAAGTCACTCAATTATAGGCTAAATCATCCAATTTTTCATGTATCAATTTATCCTATCACATGGCATTTGTCCTAGTGCAAATGTACATTTTAATATATCAATTTCCTAATCCACAACAATAATTCCAATTTACTAATTAAAATTTGAACATACCAAAATTTAAGGCATACTAAAACGTAATTCACATCATGATCACTTAACATTTTTTTATATCCCGGAATAAGTCAATGAATGCATGTATAATTATTTTAATGTACAAAACTCAATAGTCACGTATATGTGTAGGTCATATTTTGCATAAATATAAAATGCACTTTCTAATTTCTCACTAAACTCACTTATATACTATTTTGGCTTTAACATGGATAACGGGACGTTACATGAGCAATGGAGTTAAGGGTGGAGACATTATGAGTTCCCGCATTGCGTGTGATTTTGGAGAATCCCAGGTGAAGAAATGGCCTAGTTCGGACTATTGTCTTCGTTTAAGATTGTGCTCGAGACAGTGCACTAAGAAGCTCAGAGAGAATGAGACGGTAATGAGGTTGAGCAAAACTTAAAGGCATTATAGGAAAGGTTAATCAGTTGTTGCCTAAATGTTGCTTACAAGCAGCTTCTACAAAATTAGCTAGTTAGATTGAATCAGTCAATCCAACCAGCCAACAATCGAACAGGGCCAATGGCTTTTTGATAAAATCAATAAGCTAATTTTGGTCAACCAGCTAAAAAATAGTTGATCAGTCAACAACCAAATAGGGCCATGATCCTTTTGGTAGCCATTCATTGAGTGACGAGCTAGGTGATTGTCACGGATAGTTCGAATAAAAGGTCATTAGTTGGGTGTGTCTTTTCAACCCAAAAGTGTCGATTTAAATTCAACTCGAGCAAAGTTATTTTTTATTAATTAAATAAATTATTAGATTTTAAATAGTTATAGTTAATTTTTGTAATGAAAATAAAATTAAAATTAAAGAACTAGGAAAAACATGTCTTACTTAATATAGCATCAATGAAATAAAAAAATTGTTGTCAAAGAAATCAAATATAAATTATTATAATATATGATTTGATTATAATATTCTAATAATCATCAATCAAACACTATCAATATTTAATATCACTATTTATTTGTTATTTTTGATATTTAATTCTAAAAAAAGATAAAGACTTCCCATGTGATTTAAGAAACTTTAAAGAACATCCTATTGTTTTTAAATTCTCGAAAAAGACTTTCTAGTTTTCAATTTCTCATAAAAAATTCTCTTAGACTTCGGTTAAAAATAAAGATGAAACAAATATGATATAACTATTAGATGTAGAATAATCAAATGTCAGCGATACGATAACCTAAAGCAACTCTTAAACTTGACTTAAACCAATTACACTCAACTTAAATTAATAATTTAATATGATGATAATGAATTATTAGTTTAGGATAATGAATTATTAGTTTAGGTCAAATTTAATTAGTTCAATTCAAGTTTAAGAGTTGAGTTGAATTATCATGTAAGCAACATTTAAATAATATAAATGTGATGTTCATACCGTGTATTTCATTACTACTTTTTAATTAAAGTTTAAGAGAAGAGGTTTTTTTTTATATATAAACTAAAAATTATAAGGAGTTTTTTTTTAGAATTTTAAAGATTAAAGGGTTTTCCAAAAGTTTCTTAAACTATAACATAAAGAATTATTTTAATGTTATACCCATATTCTCTTAGGAACAAAAATTCATGATTATCTAAAATTTATTTCAGTTTGTCATTCCCTGTTTTATCCATTCCCAGTAACTAAATAAGCAAAAGTTAAGAGACTTACAGTTGCATTCTCATTCTTGTCTCTTTATTACTAATTACCAAATAAAGACTAAGAGTTGCATTACTCGCTTGGAGATGGCAACGAGCCTTATAAATTTTGATTGTAGCTCTTTTTTTTTTTTTTACCCAACTTGAGTCTAGTCCAAAATTTAATCTAGCCCGAAATACTTGGCTTGAGCCTAAGTTCAATCTTGATTATACTTCATAAGCTTAAAAATAACTATTCATCAAATACAAACGACATCATTTTGTACATCAAAGAAGCTTAAAAGTTTGAATTTCTACGCCTAAGCCTGAGCTTGATTTAAAACTTGATTAATTCTCAAGTCTGGGGCTAAGCTTAGCCCCTTTACTATCCTTATACCCACATTATCCTTCCTCCTACACTTCATGAATTCAAGCAATTTAAAAACAACTAGAACATTGTCTAGAATACTCTTACCAAAAATAAATGTTGATGAAATTCAAGCCCAATTTAGGGAGAATCCCTTTTAACCATCATCTATACCCACCTTATCCTTCCTCCTACACTTCATGAAGTCAAGCAATTTAAAAACAACTAGAACATTGTCTAGAATACTCTTACCAAAAATAAATGTTGATGAAATTCAAACCCAATTTAGGGAGAATCCCTTTTAACCATCATCTTAGGTATTATCTTGTACAATACATTATAAAAAGCTACTAACTTCAAATTTCACATGTTGATCAAAAATTTCACCAAATCCCTCGCTCTTAAGGGATGCCCTCAGCCTCAAGGAACATATACTAGGGTGTATGTGCGACTCGTTCAAATCGTAGGCTGGAACAAAAGAAAAGAAACTTTTGTTCCACTATCCTTCATCAATACAGATGAGAATGATAGAATGGAAGCACCCCCTTCACTATCTAAAATAAAAAACTAAAAAGATCTATTATTTCTTTCTATTGTATCTCAATTTTATGGTTTCCATTGCATTGGTGCAAATTCAATCACCTCCATTTTCAATTTAAAATGAGAAAGAATTTCTCATTGATAGCGAAAGATTATCTATTAAACGGAGGAAATCTTATTTCAATTAACAGGTCGAAAAATTATGCCCCTACTCTTCTTGCAAGAACGGACTAACAAGGTCAACTAATCAATTAATATTCATAATTAAATATTGTTACTGTATAGATAATCTCATTGGCGTGAAAAATCTATTATTGAAGAATTCATGGGGTAGAGCTAAAAAGTGTGAACTGGACAACTTAACAATAACATTGATTAACTAAAGGAAAGGATACCGGTGTATAGAGAAGCCTTTACCATTTAAAAAGTAACTATATAAACGATAGAATATACTATTTCTTTATTCATTTCTATTAATTGCTTGTTTTTTATGTTTTTGTTTGATACTTAGGATCAATACAATTTTCTTTTACAAGCAAAATGCCTAGAAAAAATCATGGTTGGGAAGGTTATAGTAGTAAAAGCCATTGGAATTTTTGTTTTATACATTGAAAGAATCCGTTTTGTTATTATAGAAAAGGTGAAAAGAATAATGAAAAGAGCATAAGCTACTTTCGTATACAAACTTATAAAAATTCGTAAGTGTTTGAGAATTCAATCAATTTAATAGC
>JANIJH010000004.1:60044190-60062787 GCA_024520975.1 Erythroxylum areolatum | reverse complement strand
TCATGGGTGCCACTACGTAAGAATCTCCTCCCTATCGACCCTCCTCATTCATTTGGTATAGTTATGTTGCCTTTTTTGTTACAAAGTTCTCATCTTTTTTTGGTGAATTTGAAGTTTGGATAAGAGCGTGCTGGAGAACTTGCCTCCACCATTGGATGCCACAGCAGAGCAACCTCCGCTGTTTGATGGAACCTCAAAGTCTGTTTTTCTCTATTGTCTTTACCGGTCGTTGGTGTTGTTGTTGCCTGATTTTTGTTAGTGTCTTGTTGGAATCGATTCTTTATAGGCTTTATACAAGTTACACTTGTCCATATGCTCAGCGAGTGTGGATCACCAGGAACTTTAAGGTTGCATAACTTATATCTCAAATCTGTGTATGCTTAATTTCTTGCTCCAGATGACATTGCTTATATGCGAGATTTCGTGGGGCTTACAGGGATTGCAGGATAAGATAAAGCTAGTTCCTTTGGACCTTCAAAACAGGCCTGCTTGGTATGGAGAGAAAGTATACCCCACCAATAAGGTCTGTATGTACGTCTTTACTTATATGAAGTAGATGATTTGATGAGCTTTATCTCACAAAATCCAGTTTTGTTTATAAGGAGTAGGGTCAGCTATGTTTATTTTGTTGATTTCTTGACAATGTTGGGAATAAGTGAAAATTTTGTATAATTGATGTCCCTCGTGATATTCATTTAATGTAGAGCAGATAAGACTTCTTCCTGTCTTTCTTTATCACTCACTGTTTATATCTTTTCTTATTGTTTAATTTCAACTTTCTCTTGTGGATGTTGACACTCTGTATCGTATGAGTGAATGCCTTGTTTGTGAGTTCTGTAAAATTATGTCAATTGTGCAAGTGGGATATTGTGAAAGGTTTTGAAGTTTTGGTCATTTCATTAATGAGTTCGGCATGCATCTTTACTGTAGGTGCCAGCTTTGGAACATGATGGGAAAATCATTGGCGAGAGTCTTGATCTGATTAAGTACCTTGATAGCAACTTTGAAGGACCATCTCTTCTCCCAGATGTAAGATGTGTGTGGTTGTCTGGCATCACTCAATCTACACTTATAGCCGTGGTATTTAATTGAATTCTACTGTAAAATGCTGCAGGATCCTGCCAAGAAACAGTTTGCAGACGAATTGCTTTCTTATACGGATACGTTTAATGGCACAGTGTTCAAATCATTTAAGGGAGATGCTCCAAAAGAAGCTGGTAAGTTTTGGTGACTTTATCATTTCATGGATGGGTTCTGTGTTATAAACTTCAGTCAGTAAATCAGCAAATGTGTTACAGGTCCTGTTTTTGATCATCTGGAAGATGCTCTTCATAAGTTTGATGATGGTCCATTCTTCCTTGGCCAATTCAGTTTGGTAAGCCTGAAATGGTTTAATATTAGATTTGATTGTATCTGATGAATGACTTTTGTAGATTTAAATTAATGATCTCTTTCTCCTCTTCTCTTATGGATATGATTCTTTATTCCTCAGGTGGATATAGCCTATATTCCTTTTATTGAAAGATTCCAAATCTACCTATCAGAAGTGTTCAAGTATGACATAACTGCTGGCAGACCAAAACTTGCTAATTGGATTGAGGTACTTTGTTCTTTCAGTCTATTAATCTTTTATTTATAATCATATGATAGGCTTATTTTCCACGTCTGATGTTTGTCACTGGCATTTTGTTGCATCTGCTCTTAGTCTCTAACTTTGAGCCTGGGATGATTGATCGTACAAATAATTGTTAGAACTTAGAAGAGTATTACAATTTTTTTGCCTACAATGTGGACCTGTAATACAGCAAACTTTCAAAAAGTATGGTTGGTAGCTTTTTAGTAAAATTTCATGAGATTGGAAGTAGAGATGGTTGATTGAGTCCAGCTGGATTGGAAGAGAACCGGTTCGAATGTCGTTTTGGTTAATGTATTGAAACAATGTCATTATGACTCTTAACCAGTCAAGTTTTGGACTGTCCAAGCTGATCGGATTGAGCCATTGTGATCCCTATGTGAAAGCAGGAAGGAAATACTAGTCATAGTCATATGACATATGACAAAGCTTTTGGTGTGGAGCCACTGATATGTATTGCAATGTGGGTTCTTCTTATAAACTCTTTTCTTCAAAAATTGTGGTGCAGGAGCTGAACAAGATTGAAGCTTACAAGCAAACAAAGAAAGTTGATCCTAAGCAGATGGTTGAGTATTTCAAGAAGCGCTTCTCGGTAAACCCCCGATTGTAGTTGGCAGAAGATGTTTAGTACTATAATAAAGTTCGTGTCCATTCTTCTAACTAGCAGCTTCTGAATGTTTTTCATTTCAGGGACAGTGAGCAGGTCACTAGTTTACACATACATATCGCGTAAGGATCCTCTGTTACAGAACATTATTAGTTGGATCATGAGATACTTGTGTTTTGTTGTACGAGAAATAAAAGATTGTACCCATTTGTCTAGTCAATCAAAATCTTAAATTGTTAATGTCTGAATGATTGGGGAATAGATCACATGTTTCTATTATCCTATTTGTATCTTGTTTTACGAACGTTTATCTATCTAATAAATGGATTTACAGAAAATGAATGGATAGATATTCCTGAAATAGAATAAGAGTAAGGTAACGAGAAAAGGTGATCTGAACTCGAATAATTAGAGTTGAATGATATAAGGACATGTGTTATTGTATCTAATGATGGTATAAGAATTAAATATATGTAATAATTCTTTTGTAAAAGCTTGTTGAAGTGATAATTTTAGTTTTTGTTATTCTCAAATCTTAACTTGAGTTTATATGATAAGCTGGATTAGTTAAATCTTGGTTTGTGGTTGTCTTTAGCTTTTATGTATTGTACTTGGTTAACTTTGTCCTTTTAAGTAGCAGATAAAATAATTAGTTGATATAGAAGTAAAAAATGAACCAATCAGGTTTAAGGTTTAAAGGTTTAATTAATATTAAGCTGTTATAAAATTATATATAATATTTAACAGCCGTTTTATTACATTACATTGCATATTTAAATTGCCCTAAATATATAATATCTGAATGTGTTTATTTCGCTTGTATACATCATATGAAGAATTAATTAATATTAAATAATTAAATTTAGTTTATAGTGTTTCAAAGAATTTTAAAAGAGATAAGTAATTAATTTTTATTAATTATTGCCAAATATTTTTACAGTTTATTAATTAAATTAAAAAATATCTATGCCTTATATTCAATAGTTGTTTAATTATGTTGCATTACATATTTAAATGATACTAAATAAATATAGTTTGATGTACTTATAAATATTATATGCATGTATATATCATATAAACAATGCGTCACCTTTAGTACACAGTATTTGAAGATATTCCAAAAGAGAGAAATATTAATTTTTAATTTTGATTTTACATAATTTATATTTAATTTTATCAGTTTAAATCATGCTTTATGACATACTAATATTATTAAATTAATTATAAACTTATTTATAAGGATGACAATTAGCTAGACTGGATCTCAAGCTTGGGACTTGGGACTTGCCTGCTGAGGGCTCAAGTATGAGCCTAATTAGGTTAAAGGCAGCCCGAGCCCAAACCGGCCCAATCAAGTTTTTTTTTAATTTAAAATGTTAAAACGACTTCGTTTTACATATAAGGATAAAGATTAGGTCTCGAGTAGGGCTAAACTCGGGCAGCTTGATTCTAAGTTCAACCTGAGATTTGATTTTTTTAAAAAATTTGAGCTCTAGCCCTAGTCCGAGACTCGGTCAATACGTGTGTAACCTATTGATTTCAAACCGTTCAATCCAAATTTAAAAGAAAGTGTGCCAATCACACTTTACACCGTTAGATAACATTGTTAGATAAGTTAAAAGATTCAATTTGACAAAAAATAAAAACTAAAATAAACAGTTTATATTAAAAATTGAAAGAATTATTAAATTAATTATAAACTTATTTATGGGGATCACAATTGGTTAGATCGGACCTCAAGCTTGGGCCTTGGCTGCTGGGCTTAAGTCTGAGCCTAATTAAGTCAAAGGTAGCCCAAACCAAGTTAGCCCAATCAAGTTTTTTTCAATTTAAAATGTCAAAAGGACTTCGTTTTACATATAAAGATGAAGGTCAGGTTTCGAGTTGGGCTAGACTTGGGCAGCTTGAACTTAAACCCAAGTCAAGGTTTGATTTTTTAGAAAAATTGAGCTCAAGACTCAGTCAAAGACTCGATCAATACGTGCTTAACCTATTGATTTCAAATCGTACCCTATTAGTTCAAATTTTAAAAGAAAGCGTGACAATTACACTTTATATCAAATTAGATAACATTGTTAGATAAGTTAAAAGATTCAATTTGACAAAAAATTAAAAAAATAAAATAAACAATTTATATTAAAAATTAAAAGAATTAGCACTAATGTTAAAAAAAAATAAAAGAATCAATCATGCCAAATATTTAAAACGAAAGGGCCCTAAGTAGAAAATGTCTAAAAGCTCTAATCCCGCCAACTCGCCCTCTCTCTGTCGCGAACCATGTCGTCACTGCTAAGGTCATTTCTCACGTCTCAAGGCCATTTTTTTAAGCTCCACCAACTTTGTGCTTCACGCTCATTTCCGTCCACGATCATCTGCCCCAAAACCATAAAATATTGTAAACCTCTCCGGAGATCAAGGCACTATAGTAATTCTCTACCCTTCTCTGTTCTTTTCGCCGGAACTCGACCGATCATGGCTGCGGCTACGTAAGAATCTCCTCCGTATCGACCCCTTTTTCATGGAGTTAGTTATATTGTCTTTTCTCCAACTGGGTTCTCATGTTTTTTGTTGGATTTAAAGTTTGGATAAGAGCGTGCCGGAGGACTTGCTCCCACCATTAGATGCCACCTCCGAGCCACCTCCGCTGCTTGATGGAACCACAAAGTTTGTCTTTGTCTTACACTTCTCTCGTTTTTCTTTATTGGTACTTGGTATTATTCGTTACCCTCTGTTCTTTGTTGAGTTGTCTGATTGGGGTCTGTGTGTTTTGTTGAAATGGATCTTTTATAGGCTCTATCTCAGTTACATTTGTCCATTTGCTCAGCGAGTGTGGATCACCAGGAACTTTAAGGTTACATAATTTATATCTCGCTCTGTGCATGCATAATTTCTTATCCAAGATGGCTCTACTTATATGCTATATTTCGGGGGTTTACAGGGATTGCAGGATAAGATAAAGCTAGTTCCTTTGGATCTTCAAAACAGGCCTGCTTGGTACGGAGAGAAAGTAAACCCCACCAATAAGGTGTGTATGTATGTCTTTACTTATGTGAAGTAGATGATTATAATGAGCATTAGCTTTTAAAATTCAGATTTTATTATAAAGAGTAGGGTCAACAAGGTTGAATTTGGGTTGTTTAGTTGATGAGTTTGGAGTGTTTGTTGCCTTAGGTGCCAACTTTGGAGCATGATGGAAAATTCATTGGCGATAGTCTTGATCTGATCAAGTTCATTGATAGCAACTTTGAAGGGCCATCTCTTCTCCCAGATGTAAGATGCGTGAGTTTATGTATTATCCCTCAATACACACTTGTCTTTCTGATCTTTGGTTAAATTTTGCTGTAAAATACTGCAGGATCCTGCCAAGAAACAGTTTGCAGAGGAGTCGTTTGCTTACTTTGATACGTATAGTGGCACAGTTTACAAATCATTTAAGGGAGATGTTTCAAAAGAAGCCGGTAAGTTTCGTTATAGTGCGATATTGTTTTGTGGATGACATCGAATGTATAAATTTCAGTCTTTGAATCAGCAACTTTGCTGTAGGTCCTGCTTTCGATTATCTGGAAAATGCTCTTCATAAATTTGATGATGGTCCATTCTTACTTGGCCAATTCAGTTTGGTAAGCCAAGTGCTTAAGTCGTTTAATACTAGAGCTTTATAGCATCTAATACATGACTTTCTTAGATTTTATCGTTGAATTATTTAGTTTGCATTTGATTCATGATCTTTTCTCCTCTTATCTCATGGACATGAGTTTTGGTTCTTCAGGTGGATATAGCCTATATTACAGTTACTGATAGATTCCAAATCTTCCTATCAGAAGTGTTTAAGTATGACATAACTGCTGGCAGGCCAAAACTTGCTACTTGGATTGAGGTACTTTGTTCTTCCATTCTATTAACATTTTATTTGTTTTCATATGATTGGTTTATCTCCCACGTTTCTACCGGGAAGTCTGATATCTCCCAATCTTCCCCCTATTCGTAAATTTGCTACCGCTGAATCTCCGGAAGAAGCTTCAATCAATGCCTAACTTGTACCCCACTTTGCTCAATCAGATGCTGTAGCTAGTACCAGTCCTACCGTTTCCTTAGGGTCGAGCTCAATTACATTGATCCTCTCCCTGCCTCTTTAGTGGCCAGTTTCGCTTTTTGTGTCTAAGGGGACAAGAGCTACAATCCTTACCTGATGAGGACTAATTATCTGTTGCATCTGCTCTTACTTTGAGCTTAAGATGATTCATTCTACAAATAATTGTTGGAGCATAGTCCTAAGTTTGGATACAAAGTTGACTTGTTAAACTTTCAGAAAGTATGGTTGGTAGATTTTGGTAAAATTTCGGAATATTGGAATCAGAAAGGACACTCTAGATGAACTCAAGATGTATAAAAGCCAGCGAGTTTCACATTGGTCTATGGTAAGAGTGACCGATATATATTGCAATGGAGGTTCCTGTTAACTTCTCCTTGCTTCAAATATTCTGGTGCAGGAGATGAACAAGGTTGAGGCTTACAAGCAGACAAAGAAAGCTGACCCTAAGGAAGTGGTTGAGACTTACAAGAAGTACTTCTTGGTAAACTTCTGGTCTTGGACAGTTTAGTAACATGATTAAGTTCATGTCAGTTCTTCTAACTAGCCGTTTCTGAATGTTTTCCATCGCAGGGGCAGTGAGCAGGTCACCAGTTTATAAGTATAGAATAAGGGTTCTCTGTTACTGAACAGTATTAGATGGCAGAGAAGCTTGTGTTGAGTTGTACTAAATATAAACCATATGTAATTTGTTGCTGATGACACTACTTGTATTGTATCCTTGTCTAGTGACTTAAAATCTTAATGAGTTTTTTATTGTGATTTTTAATTTTTAATTTTTAGTTTTAGTTTTAGTTTCTGTGTTTTAAATAAAAATAAAAGCCTTTTTCTTTGTTAATATTATTATAGTTATATTTTTATTAGATAAAATTTAAAAATAAATTATTTTTAATAAATTAAATTTGTTTTAGTCTTTTATATAATATTTATTAATAAAAATTATTTTTATTTTATTAAAATAAATTATTAAAAAATTATTTTTATTTATAGTATATTATAATTATTAAATTTATTTGAATTTTAATATAAAATTAAATAAAATAAAATTGCTCGTAATTTTATTAATATTAATATTAATTTTAATTAATTGAATATATAATATTGAATTAAAATAAAAGCCTTTTTCTTTGTTAATATTATTATAGTTATATTTTTATTAGATAAAATTTAAAAATAAATTATTTTTAATAAATTAAATTTGTTTTAGTCTTTTATATAATATTTATTAATAAAAATTATTTTTTTATTAAAATAAATTATTAAAAAATAATGTTTATTTATAATATATTATAATTATTAAATTTATTTGAATTTTAATATAAAATTAAATAAATTATTAAATAAAATAAAATTACTCATAATTTTATTAATATTAATATTAATTAATTGAATATATAATATTGAATTAAATTATTCATAATTTGTATTAATAATTAATATTAAATAATTAAATAATATATATTTAGATAATAATAAATTAGAAAATGAAAAAATAGAAACATGATTTTCATAGGTTTTAAAAATTGGAAGAAATTAAAATTAAAAAGATTAAACACTCAAATAAATAATTTGTTTACTAAATTTAAAAATAAAAATAGAAAACAAATAGATTGTTAATTAACGTGAGATTTCAAGAGTGTACAAAACGCGGGGGAAGGTGGGATGACAATTTGACCTACCCGGACCCATGGTCAATAGGCCAAATTTGGGTTAACTAGGCCTTGGGTTTGGATTTTTAAACCCTAGCTATGTAGGCCCGACTCAAGGCTCGACAGATAATGACAAAATAAAATTGTTTTGCAAAAAATGACATCTTTTTTATTTTCTTAAAAAACAGTAATTCTTTGGTAAAGTAGGACGTCCGCGGCCCTATTGGGCTTTAGCCCGAGCCCGATCTATTATCATCTCTAAATTAGTAACCAAACCCTCGTTCCATCACTTAAGAATTAAATGTAGCTCAACTTAGTTTCATAATTCTTTTACCTTATAAAAGGGATAATATATTATAAAGTTCTAAAACTTTTAAACTTTTATAATTTATAATTTTAGTGTTAAGCTTTTTAAAATTGTAATAAAGTATTTAAAATTTAAAAATAAATATGTAATTATATTTTAATACATATAATCACCAATGTATTTGATAAAAAAGTTAAAATATTATTTTGATAAAAATAAAATTTCATGAATTTTTTAAATGTTAGTTTTCATAAGTTTTGTCAATAATATTAATAAAATATATTTTTTCAATTGAGTGTAAAAACTTAAATAAAAGAATTTTAAAAGTTAAAAACTAAAAATAAAAATAACAATATTAAAAAATTCTACAATTATTATTATTGTTTTTTAATCAGAAAATAACAGTATAAATTACGTAATTAGTCTAGGAAGGCTAATTTCAGCTATGCCCTCGAGGAGAATCAAGGGACACTCACAGGGGGCGTTTACAAGAGTGGTAATTCATAAATTACAACATACAGCAAAATTGGCAAACTGGGCGATACATCTATTACCCTCTCGGTATATATGGCGTGGTCAGACGACCTAGTTTCGATTGAAGGGCTCGTTGATACCTACAATGAGAGGGTCTAGGGAAGAAGTGCGCTTGGCGAAATCAGACAAAAGACTAGTCGCGACTTGAGAGTCCAATTCTAATTCCACCGTGCGATAGTCGAGAACTTAGGCCAAGTTTAGCTCGGAGAAAACGCTCCATAGTTCTGCGGCTAGTGGAGAGCAACATCCTAAATTCTGTACAAAACCACCCAGCCAATCCCCGATGATATCTCGGATAAGGCCGCCCGCTGAGGCTAAGGGAGGGGGGAGCTTTTGTAGGCTCCATCCGTGTTAAATTTCACCCATCTAAAAGTTAGTTTACACCAACCAATAAGTTACTCTCGTCGGGATCGGTATCCGGGAACAGTTCGGTTGAAAATTCAACAATTATTATTGAGCTGAATTTGTAAATTTCATAATGTGATTAGTTTACGTGACAATCGCAACTTTCCACACAAACTGCCCTCCACGTGGCAACAACTCATCAACATTTTACAGTGAAAGCACACGTCGTTTTAGCAAATTCCACCCTGCAACTGTGATCGAGACTGACAAGCGAGAACCCGCCAAAGTTTAACACGTGACTGACCATCATTTAATTGCTTGGTAACGACTAGAAATGGAAAAGAATGAAACGAACCTGTAGAAAGATCATAACTTTGATTCAGTTAGCAGAAATTAAAGGAACATCCTTGGATTTCCCGAATCTTCAGACACTAACAGCCCTTTCAGTGGACGAAGCCGGACATGGCGGACAACAACAAGGCCTTCCTTGTAGAACACAGGAGGAGGTAGACACGACATAAAACTGTTCATAAGCATCAGTTCCGTTTTTATTTATTTGTATTTTGAAAAATTCTTGCATGTAAACGTGTCTATTAGAGCTTAAGTTTCTCTGCTTCTTTGAAAACTTCTGCCGGTTTTTTCTTAATGATCTGAGAGCTCAAACAGGGGATACTTGTTCTTGGAGTGGTGGTGGTGGCTTGATGGTCATATTACTTTAGTTCATAGCTCAAAATATTGCTTTGCATGCAGTTTTTGAGAAGAAATTGATACTTGGGGACTGATTTATTTTCTAAAAGTTTTGGGGTTTCATTTGATCGCCTTAAACTCAAAAAGATGCAACCTTTTTTTGTGATCGTTATGTGTTTGAGGGACAGGTGACCGTGGGGTACATTTTAGGTGTATGAAGTTTAACTATTAAGTAAAATGGAGGATTAGAACTCTGCTGTTGGTGAAAATAGGCAGAAAGCTATGGGCAGTAGAATTGGAAGCCTTTGTAAAGTATGTTATTGTCCTTGTTAAGTAGGCGTACATTGGAGGTTGAATCCAGGCAAGTCAGATTGGACACGAGCTGTCTTTCCTCTTCCACATTTTATATTTTGAAATGTTATAATTTGTTTAACCATGCTTCTCATTTGTGGCCATGTGTGTTTACAGTATTTATGAACTTAATTGGGTATATATTGATCACAACTAGATTCAAAATTTTATTGTTGAATACAGGGACTCCTATGGATTTGCTTTGAGACCTCAACACATAGAAAGATACAGAGAGTACGTGAGCATCTACAAGGTAACTGGGTAGCAAATCCCCTATTTTGTGTTTTGTGGAAGTTGATATAGCTAAAGCCAATTTAGCCAATCTGCCCTATGCCAAGTTGGTATAGTACTGAAAATCTAGTTATTGTTCAAAATCTTTACCCTTGCAAAGAATTATAAAAATGGAATTAACCAATCAACCAATTGTTGCAAAACAAAATATCAGCTCTGAAGAGACATTAACTTTCTATAACTAGTGCAAGTATACTTCCTATGTTACGCTCATGCTTCGTGAAGAAGTATTCTTCAAATGTTATTTCTGGATTTTGGCATGCATCTATGGTTGACATTAATTGCCCAAGAGTGTTGGAAGGAAAAAGCTTATTTTCTCTCTTACTTATATGATATATTCTTGAAATCAGGAGGAGGAAGGTGAAAGATCCAGTAAGTGGAAAAACTTCCTTGACTGTCAATTGGAATATGGTCAATCTTGCTCTTATGAGGAGGAATGCAAGGAGAAATCACAGGGTGAAACAACTGAGTGTGCATTAGAAAGTGTCTCAAACCGTGGCAGGGAGGGGGATTATTCAAGTGGGAAGACATCTGATTCTGATGGTTCAACAAAATGTGGCCCTGAAACGGTCGTGCAACTTTCAGAGGAAGACAAAGAGGAGGTGCAATGTATGGAGGAACTTAAGAACGAGGTTCAGTCTTCAAAAGAACCACAAAACGAAGTCCAACATTTGGAGGAATCTGGAAAAGAAGCTCAGCATTCAGAACAACCCCAAAAGGATGTGCAACTTTCTGAGGAACCCAAAATAGAGGTGCAGTCAGCAGAACCACGAGATCTTCAGAATTTGGAAGACTCACAAAGGGAGGCACAATTTTCAGAGAAACTCATCAAAGAGGTGCCACCTTCAGAAGTACGAAAGGAGGATAGTCATTCAAAGGAAACAAAGGCTAGTAAGATTAAAAAATGGTCTTTGATTAGACCATCCCTTCATGCCATAGAGAACCTAATGAGTTTTCGTGTGAAGAATTCAAAGGACATGAAAAACTTGCATATTGCTAAAGCTGGAGGCCATCTTCCACTACCAAAAGAGATGGAATCTCAGACAGAAGAGGATGTCGAGGAGGAGATTTGTGTTAAAGAGATTTTAGATGAGAACTTTAGTACATCTGCAGAGACAAGTAGTGAAAACACTGAAGCCACTAAGGAACCCTTCTTTCCTTGGAAAGAAGAACTTGAGTTTCTTGTTCATGGGGGAGTGCCAAAGGATCTCAGGGGCGAGGTAAAGTTGATCTGATTATTATATTGATGTTTAGCAAGTTATTACTTTCTGCTAGATACTTTTTCATTTATGTCCTGTCATTGTAGGTGTGGCAAGCTTTTGTTGGTGTAAAGGCACGTCGAGTAGAGAGATATTATGAGGAGTTGCTGGCTGAAGAACTTAATGTTGGTGAAAGCGATGGGGTGCCCGTAAAATGGAAAAGGCAGATTGAGAAGGTCTAGATGCATGCGCCTTGGACTTTATCGTTGAAATCTGTTAAATTTGTAGGTTCTACTTCTTTTGCTTTGGATTTTTATTTACTTTTCTCCTGGAATGATTTTGTGTTTACTTTTCAGGACATTCCTCGAACTTTCCCAGGGCATCCTGCTTTGGATGATCATGGTAGGGATTCCTTGAGGCGCTTACTTTTAGCATATGCTAAGCATAACCCCTCTGTTGGGTATTGTCAGGTTAGTTGTATTTGCTGGTGTATCTTCTAGGATTCAGTGTTGCTTTCTTTCTAACTCTAATCGAGCTGTGTTCTTATTTTCCCCTAGAAATTTTGAATCTTATCTATTATTACCTTTCTAATAGAAATTTGTTGTTTTTCTTATTCCTGATAAATGCGATGGGGTTTTATTAGATAGCTAGTTGCAACATTCTTGTTATTCACCTCATCAGGGATATATTTGCAGGCCATGAATTTCTTTGCTGGCTTGTTGCTACTTCTGATGCCTGAGGAGAATGCATTTTGGTATGTCTAGCTTATCTTATCACTATTGCTCTAGATATGAATATTTTAGCTGAATGTGGATATTTTATTAAGTAACGCATATAAGATGACATTTTGTAGCATGAAGAGCTTAGATCATATTCTCTTTGTGGTAGAAGCTCAGTTTTTTTCCTTTGCCTTGAATTCCCTAACTGATTTGGAGAATTCTTAGCTTTTGTCTAATAAATAAGGTCAATCTTGAATCTTGGCCTATCCATAACCCATACAGAATATTCAAACTGGAAATAATTGTCAAACAATTGATAATATTGATAACAGAGATCCTTTTTCTTAACAAGATCATGAAGTCAATTTTGACCATTCATTATAGCATTCGTGTGAGGCATAACTGATAAGCTTAGGTATCCATCATATATGAACACAAAGTATAACCGTGACAACTCAGTTTGAGTAATGCTTGTTTTTTCAGGACTTTTGTGGGCATAATTGATGAATTTTTTGATGGCTACTATACAGAGGAGATGATAGAATCTCAGGTGTGGTTCATCAAAATTTCTTGCACAGAGCATTCTTCTATCTGCACCGTCATATATTGTTATCTTCATTAGATTTCTATTTGCACGGTGAACCCTATACTTAAAATATTCTCATGTTTTTAGGTGGACCAACTTGTTTTTGAGGAGTTAATGCGTGAAAGATTTCCTAAATTGGGTAGTCTTTTTTTCCTCAAACTTCTTTTGTAATTTTGCAATTGTTTACATAGGCAAAGTAATTTGGATAGTGTTTTTCATTGCAATGGTGTTTTGATGCAGTTAATCACCTGGATTACTTGGGAGTGCAGGTGACTTGGTTATCTGGACCTTGGTTCCTTTCAATTTTTGTCAACATGCTTCCTTGGGAAAGCGGTAAGCTGGTTTAGTTTAAGCTTTAGACCAACTTATTGTGGTCTGCTAAAATAACTTGCTCCAATATCGTGTTTCAAAATCAATGTGGAACTCTTCTAATTGGCTCTTTTCTCTCCAGTTCTCAGAATATGGGATGTTCTGCTATTTGAAGGAAATCGTGTAATGCTTTTCCGAACTGCACTTGCTTTGATGGAGTTATACAGTATGTTTAATATAAGGGACATAAAGAATGATGTTAATTTGATATATTTTGAGATTAAACTTTTCGTAGTACCTCACTTTCTTTATGATTAGAATTTCTTTAAAAACATGACTCTACGTCACACAACTGCCAGGTCCAGCATTACTTACAACTAAGGATGCGGGGGATGCGATTACTTTATTACAAAATCTTGCGGGATCAACATTTGATAGCAGCCAGCTTGTTTTGACTGCCTGTATGGGATTTTTGGCTGTAACTGAAGCTAGATTACAAGAGATGAGAAAAAAACATAGACCAGCAATACTCGAAATAGTTGAAGAAAGGTTTAAAAAGGGCAGAGTTTGGAATGATTCCAAGGGGCTTGCATCAAAGCTGTACAGTTTCAAGCATGATCATGTGCCCCTTATAGAAGAAGAAAAGATAGGTGAAGGAGAAGTTTCCCAATTGAATTCATGCTCCTCAAATCTAGATGATTTTCTCATTGGCCTTTCTAACAACTCAGAAGCAGATTCTTTACCAGATCTCCAAGAGCAGGTATTTCTTATATGTGCAGTAGGCTGCCTTTTGTGCTTTATGTGTAAGTCATATACTTGGATGCTGATTTTGATGCTATAGAGTCTAGTAATTTGTTTTATTAATCTTGTTTTTCCTTTGAAACAGAATGATTATCATAGGATCTTTCACCAGACCCAGTTGATTTAATTGTTCCCAGTGGAGACAGCATGTAGTCACGTGAGATAAAGAATTTTTATGGCACAAATTTTTAAGTATGCAAGCGATTTATATCCAAGACATCCGATGGTACCTGGATACTGTGTCATCAGTATTAATCAATGTGTTTGACACAGACCGCAAAATATTAATTGGGCATATGACTCACTACACAATGGGAGGACATTTATGGTTAACATGAAAGCTAGATAGATCACTAGAGCAATAGTCTATCAATCTTAAGCTAAGCGAAAATGTATGTGGCTTGTTCGCACCCATTTTAAATTTCAGCCATTAACAGCTGTTGTGCAGGTGGTTTGGATGAAGGTTGAATTGTCCAGGTTGTTGGATGAGAAAAGATCTGCAATACTCAGGTTGGTGCTTTCTTGTGGCATCTAACTGTCTACAACCAGCAAACATTTGATTGCACTTTCTATGAGGCTTGCATCTGCTTTAGATAAAATGATGAGAACATTGCTTCTTTATGATAAAAGAAAGTACAGAAGCTAAGAGTAACTGTGGTTGCTTCAGAATCCTCCTTTTTGCTTGTCTAATCAGTTTGCTGATTCACCATCATTTGTGTAACTTTAAGCATTATCCTTGGCTGAAATTTTTATTCCCATGGCATGTTCTTTTTATTCGTTTATTATTTAATTGCTAAATACACATGTCCAGCCTTCCATTATAATAATCTTATTGTATCAAATTGCTTCACTAAGGCTTTCTTATTCTGTTGGCTGGCATCTGATAACAAACAATGAGCAGCAATCAGTTTCAGCTATGAAGTGACTCATTGTTGATAAACCTTATTACATGGAAATTTCAATATTCATGCATGTTATTTCTGTGCTTAGGGCTGAGGAGCTTGAGACAGCACTCGTGGAGATGGTTAAAGAAGATAATAGACGGGAATTGACTGCAAAGGTACATATAGAGTTGAATTAACTGGAAATATTTGGTTTATTTGATTTACCTAAGAAAGTACATGGATTTGGTGGCATAAACTTTGAAGAAAATGCAAAACACATCTCTCCTTTCCTAAGTTTGAAGTGTTTTCTGTGCTTGAATCTTTTTGGATCATAATCTAGATTTTGTAGCGTCATGCATCGATAAGTCACTAGCTTACAGGAATATTTGCAAGGTTGATAGAAGTTTTTATCTGTAAGATTTGTCTCTGACCATTCTCTAATCCATGCTTCAGGCTTTTGGAGTACATTTTCCCACAAGTATTTCTTGATTTCATAAAGTTAACAAATTAAGCAACTGAACCCTATTAGTTAGTAATTCCATCCCAATTCATTGATTAACAGGGAGAAATCTTATACTAAGATGCTCTAAAATGAACTAATTCTGCTTTTTGCAATAAAAAACAAGAAAAAAATGTTATTATATATATGCCTCATAGACATGCCTTCCATTTTCTCCTCAAGCTCCTCCAATTCAATGTTCTGAGGGAACTTAGCATTGTTTGCAGATTGAGCTGTTGGAACAAGAGGTGGCTGAACTGAGACAAGCCCTTGCTGATAAGAAAGAACAAGAATATGCAATGCTTCAGGTTTTATTTTTCATGATTGAATCACCTAACATATAAATCCTTTGTGGATGAATGGTTAAGTCTTCAGCCATTGCATCATGTAGTAATCTGTGCACTAATGCTGTAGGTCCTGATGCGAGTTGAGCAAGAACAGCGAATAACTGAAGAAGCCCGTTTAAATGCTGAGCAAGCAGCATCCACACAGAAAAATGCAGTATGTGTGCTTCAGGTTAGTGTCATCACTTTTTAACTGAAAAACTTATTCAATTTTATAAATTAAAGAAATTATTATTTTAATTTGGATTATTTATATCTTGTCCAAATTTGCCAAAGTATGAAAGATCTGGCAATATGGTTGTTCATGTTAGTTCTGAAAGTTGAGAATTTCTACATTAAATCAATTACTGAAAAGATAGAGCAACGGTTAAAATTGATATGCAGTCTTATCTGTAAGAGGTTTGCCAAACTCCTTATCCTTTTTCGTTCCCCACCTACTGGTGGTGACTGCATGGCTATGAATAAAGCCTAAAACCACTTGTAGAGATAATCCATTCTTCACTTTCATCTTGATATTTCACAAATTCATGCTAATGATATGTAATGTGTCCAGGAAAAATATGATAAGGCTATGGCTAAAGTTGCTCAGATGGAACAGAGGGTTGTTATGGCAGAGTCAATGCTGGAGGCCACCATACACTATGAGTCGGGCCAAGCTAGAGCAGTATCTTCTCCTCGGTATGATCTGTTTGACATCCTCATTGCTTCTTTTGAGGTTCTCTCTTGTATGGGAAAACCTATAGAATATAAGATGGACAGTTCTTCCGTAAATAAATGCGATTGTTAAGTCTAATATGAAAAATTTTACTGTGTACCCTTCTTGTCAAATTCAGCAAGTGCCTACAGAAACACAAAAGATATCATGAAAGTTCTTGAGAGGCCTCAGTGAGATACCTGATATATAGTCTACCTACCAAAAAGCATTATTGACCAGCGAAGTAATCTAGGGAAAGGTAATGGAAAACTAGTATTTTGTGAATTGCTGAATGTTGACAGGCCAACACAGTTTTATCTTGTCAGATGACTACTATGTAAGCATCCAATAAAAGGGACAACTTTGGATAGTTCTAATGACTTTGGCAGGGTAAAGTACTTTATAAACTTGGAAAACTAATTGCTGAGTAATCTCTGTGGTATTGTGGAACTTCTATCTAGTAAAACTTCTTGTTTGGTATGATCAAACTTGCTGCTGTTGTACCTGAAGTAATATTATTATCCCAATATTTGAACTACGCGCTCTGGATCATGTTTTTGATGCTAGTGGATGTTAATATGAAATATACACCAATATCTAACAGTATCACCTAGTCACGATTTACTTATGTGGTTTGACTCATAATGCAGTTCTCGGTTGAAATTAACTATTTTTCATTTCATCTCACTTTCACTACATCTAGTTTTGCTTTTAAAACTATGTTTTCCAACAATTTCTATTCACTACTTGCTCAATTTGGTACCCGGTGAAGTTAGTTTGTCTTAGTTTGTCTATAGCATGATTGCTTTTACACACTACAAGCAACCCTTGTTTTCATGTTATAGGTCTATGCGCAATCCAAGCACCAGTATAGAAAGCCCCAGAAGAAGGATAAGCTTATTCGGCCTCGGTTGGCGTGACAGGAACAAGGTGAGTTTTGGTGCATCTACCCAATTCAGGTGACTGCAATCATTTACATTGGTAAAAAGAGCTTCTTTTCATATCTGAAATGCTGAAAGCACGATTTTACTTGATTTTTAGTACATTGAACTGCAAAGTATACGGTTACCAGCTGTTCTTCAAGTTGTTTCATTTCTTGTTCTTGCAATGGAAAAGCTTCAAGACTTGACATCTCCTTTCTCACAGGGTAAACCAGTTAATGAGGACTCCAGTGACTGTACTTCCAGCAATGATGGTAAAGATTCAAAGACCTTGCTAAATCACAACAACAAAGATAAAAGACAGCAAGATTGAAGACAATGCCAACTAATGCGAGTATAGCAACTGTACATCAATGCCTTACCAACTGTTTTTGACGTTTACCATCCTCGTTTTTTGGATAACTTGATGTAAATTATAATCAAACTTTGGAATACGGTATGTTTTTGGGTGAAGGGGAAGCATTATACAGAGTCTGTTGTTACAAACTACTGTCTTGGCTGAGTTAGCCACAATCCTTGTGCAGAGACTTTATCCCATTAAGTTTGTCTGTCGCAGAATTTATGCGTCTTCCTCAAGAAATGAACTAAAGTTAAGCACATATTTCCTATATGCTGCAGCCACGAGGAACAGCATAAAGAAGACTATGGCGCCCATCAAATTCAACCATCTTATTTAAAAAGAAGGAAATAAGATAATCCATAGAAACTTCTTCAATATCCATTTGCCTTTGAATCCTGAATTTCAATTCAATTACAACTCAGCAGAATATTCTGCTTAGTCTCTAATCCTGGAAACGATTCTAGCATATTCACGGCAGAATTATAGGACACTACCCCATATGAATCCTATGGACACGGAAGACTTCAGCACCAAGAAGTTGAAGGCGAAGCAAATGCATAATATTGTTTTAAGTTAACTCGAGATTCAGCAGTCAAATATAGAATGAATTATGTGGAGAGGAACAAAATTTGAAGGGACAACGAAACCTGGCCTTCGAACCCAATGTTGCAATCTTAATCACCTTGTCAAGTAAATCCAGGAAGTGCAAGTCTGAAGAAATCGCACTTAGGAGTAGGAATACAAGCTACTTGCGATAAAGAAGATCAAAAACATAGTTTATTGCCTC
>JANIJH010000004.1:60031790-60044090 GCA_024520975.1 Erythroxylum areolatum | reverse complement strand
CCCATTAATGCAACAAACCAAACAACATTATTGGTATTAATACAGAAACCCAAGTTACAAATCAAACATCATTTTTTGTTTTTCATACTCATTCCCATTTCTTTCTACTATTATACCCATATCCATACTTAACCTTGTGCTCAAACCAAACGCCACCTAAACTTTTTAAGCGTGGGCTTTGCAAAGCATCACGAGCTACAAATTACAATAGGGACGACGACAAAGTTTTGACCTTTTCCGAACTTTTTTCTATTTCTTTACCCTCTCCTTTTGGTTTTTTACATGATTGAGTGTGACTAATCAGAAAGTGTGGAAACTAATTTATACAGTTTGCTATTAATTCTGTGTTAATATGGAAAACTTATCCTAATCAACTTTCCATTAACACTTTGAAAAGAAATTTCGAGTTTCTCTTTAACATAACATCTTAATTAGCTTAAACAGTAGCTGTGAAGTGAAGGTAATTATGGCTGTTGATGTTATGAAAAATTGAAGAAAACTTTAAAAGCTAAAGGGATTCTCAACTTCTTGGTTATAGAACTCTGAAACCATGTTAAAAAGATCATTGAATCTGGAAATGGTTTTGGCAGGTTCTTATGCTTGAATAAGTGTAAGAGGATACTCAAGAAATGGTTGCATCTGATGATCTGGAACGATGAAGTAATGTCAATGATCAAATGACATGCTTATAAGTGCTTGAAAATTGTTGTACACTTTCAGAAAGTAGGCTGAATTATGTGGAGTGGAACAAAATTTGAAGGGACAACGAAACCTGGCCTTCGAAACCAATGTTGCAATCTTAATCACTGTCTCAAGCAAATCCAGGAGCAATTCTGAAGAAATCGCACTTAGGAGTAGGAATACAAGCTACTTGCGATAAAGAAGATCAAAAACATAGTTTATTGCCTCGTTGATGTGTCTTCTGTCAACGACCGTTGAGTTTATCCTGTCTTCGTGTTCTGGGAGGGGTGCCAGGGACAGGGACCAAGCGAGAACTCTGGACTTGCTGTGTTTGAGGATCAAATGCTTGAGAAGCAAGGTAGCTTAAAGCTGTGACCACATCAGCTATGACAGGTCGCATATTAGGCTGCTCTTGAACACACATGGCTGCAATAGCAAGAGCTTGATACAACCCCCTTGCTGGATACTTACCTTGAAGCATCGGGTCTGCCATGTCCGAAAACCTACTGCGTTCGTTAAATAGTGGTCTTGCCTTCAATCAAAACCAAAAACATAAAGCATTTTCATGAGCCAGTAGAAGGGAATCCCCTGAAATGTTTTTGACGAACAAACATATACATGAAAAATTTTCAGGAGGGATCTTACCCAAGCGACAAGGTTCTGCTCCCCTGTAGCTTTGGAGTAGTCAATTGCTCTCCGTCCTGTAATGATTTCCAGAAGAACAACTCCAAAGCTATAAACATCTGATTTTAGTGTTAGTTGACCCGTCATTGCATATTCTGGAGCACAGTATCCATAGGTACCCATGACTCGTGTAGATACATGTGTGTTATCCCCAACAGGGCCAAGTTTGGCCAAGCCAAAATCAGATAACTTAGGATGATACTCTTCACCAAGCAAAATGTTGGAGCACTTTAAATCTCTGTATATTACAGGAGGGCTAGCTTTATCATGCAAGAACTCCAATCCTTTTGCTGCCCCAGCAGCTATTTTCATTCTTGTGCTCCAATCAAGTACTTTCTTACCAAATGAAACCTCTGCAAATGAAGCAATTCAGACTCGAATAAAATTAAAACTATAGGAGCTGACCAAGAAATGTTTGGTCACAAGTACTTGCCTTGTAAATGATCTTCCAATGATCCCAAAGGCATATACTCGTACACCAACAACCTTTGATCCCCATCAGCACAATAACCAATTAAGTTTACTAGATTAGGATGGTGAAGTAGACTTAGCATCAATACTTCAACAAGGAACTCCCTATTTCCTTGCAAGCCATTACGATCAAGTTGCTTGATGGCTACTACCTGCGACAACAGATTCAGATTTTGGTCATTTCATGACTTACCTTCACATGCATGATTGGAACTCTTAACTGTTTGTTACTGATAGAAATTCATAAGTTCATATCATGAAACTTCTGCAGAAATTGCACCTATAGAGTAGAATAAAAAACTATTGACCACGAAATCAAGACTAGTTCAGTCTTTATTTCAGAAGCAAGGAACTTCACAAACCTCGTTCATGCTTTCTAAACGCCCTTTGTATACTCTTCCAAAGCCTCCTTCACCCAAGAAACATTCTTTCTTAAAGTTCTTAGTTGCTATGGCCAATTCACCAAATGAAAAAATCTGTGCTGCAATGCCATCTAGATCTCCACGCTTAGAGGCCTCCTTATCTTTCAAAGGTGAACCTACCTCAGATCTCTCTGCATCCAGAAACAATGACAAGAAAAAAATAAGAACTTAAACCAACATTTATCAGAAAAAACATGAAAGCACCAAGGTCGAGTTTATTATTTCATTAATAAAAAAACTCACATGCTAATCAAGAAAGTGGGTATCACTATTCTTCTAAATCAAACAACACATAAAATAAGAACTAAAACCGAATTTTATCAGAATTACCTTCCGAAGTAATGGTGCAATGTTGGATTTGAAACAGGCTTGAAATATAATGAAAAAAATCCCTTCAACATATATATAAGAGGAGTCTGCTACATCCCTAAGGAAGAGCTGAATGAACAGTGACCAGGCAGTCACATCTCAAAACATCCTTTGACTTTGCAAAGGAACCACTTCCGACCAATAGACAACTACCCGGATAAGGAACGAGAAAAACTCAGAATGGAACACAAAAAACATGAAATTTAACGATTCCTATATCCAATTTTTTACAGATTTTAAATCACACAAGAAATGTAGAGAGCAATGTTTCAGGGGATAAAAATAGAAACCTGAAGTGGGTTTAATCTGACCAATTGGCTTCTGGTTCACGGTCGTCGGTTTCTCCTTTTTCTTCTTGGAGAAGGATGCACCGGAACAAGGAATCCACCCCATGACTTCCTTGTTCTCTGTTTATCTCTTCCTTCTCAATGCAAGATGTATCTATAGAGTGATGACAACAGTATCTATAGGCTCAAAAAGAATGAAGAATTCAATATCCTCGGTAATGTCTAGTAGCCATGAGACAGAGTCAACCAGCTTTCCAATTTACCTTGGTTTCTATTCTTAATAATGTTTTAGTTTAACGGCTTCTTACACTTCCAAAACGGCCGCATTGGGTGGGGCAGCTCGACCCAAACGACGTCATGTGCCAATAAAGTTCCTTTTAAGTTTTTTTTTTACCCACGAGATATTCTAAAAGGACCTTAATTACAAGAAGGCACCTTTAACCCATCCATGTCAAGACTAATCTTCGCTCGAATTGGATAAGTTTCTTATAAAAGGTAAAGATTTGACCCAAAATTTTAAACAATCATTTATATAAGAACGGTTTGAACTTGCGATCGGATTGAAACTAAAAAAAATCCTTTACTAAATTAACTGAAGTTCCTTTAAAGCTTTTTACTATGAGGTGGGTGAGAAGTCATACCAATTTTGAACGGAGTCAAAAGGGTTTAGTACTCGATGGGCGTTTTAGTTAGATGGAGCCCACTGAGGATGAGTTACAGCTAATGATGAGTTAATCCGCATATGTTGCTTGCATTGGTTGAAGAAAGTTGATATGAGAGTGTTCATGAGCATCTTAAGATTATGAAAGAATGAATTCCCATATTCTTTGTTGAGAAATTATTCTACTAATTGGATTTTTATTAACATAGAGAGTTGCCCTTATGAAGTGGTCGAGTTGGTAGAGTAGAGAGGTATAATATCAAAAGGTCTTATATTTGATTCCCCTATCTACGCACTCTTCATCGAGCTTATCATACAACGCTTGTTTAGTGTGGAGTATCCAATTGACATGATTTGTAAATTATTGCGTCAATCTGAAGATTTATCCAGCGCGCATCTAAATGATAGTAGTTGCAGGTTCTTCCGTTTTAAAAAAAAGGGTTAATGAAGATATGATTTTGTAGTTTGCCATATAAATTTACAATAAAACATTATAGAAACATTGATTAAATAGGAAGTATGCATAAGAGTGAATCTTTTATACTAACAAAACTTAATCCCTAATAGCATGTTGGACTAACCTACTAGAATATATATGGAATAAAATAGTTATTCTTAGAAATAGAATAGTCGAGGAATAGAATGAAATAAGTATTATTTACTTTAATTTAATCTTAAGAATTTCTAATAATTATGCATGTCAATGTTTGGTTTAAAAGCTTAAATTTAGAACGATATAACTAAAAAAATCAAAATATCTATTATAATCTCTAATAATTACATTTTTCTTATTATTAATAATAATGATTATTATTATTATTATTATTATTATTATTATTATTATTCACACTATCATTCTAGAAATAGCTAAAAATAAGGAAGAGAGTATCCCTAGATATTTTGCAAATTCAAGAATAACTAAATCTTAGGATTATCTATTCCGTATAATTTTTTCAACCAAACAAAGAAATAACCTGTTACCAAGAATAGATGAGAAATTGAATAGTCATTCTAACAACCTATTAATAAGAATAGATGAAGAATGGAATAGTCATTCTTCTCAAACAAACAGCTCATAAGTTAATTAATAAATTAAAGGATAAAAGATATGTACATTTTCTTTAATTTAAGGAAAATTTTAAAAAATTAAAATTCTAGAAAAATATTCTTTTTAATTTTAATTTTTTTACAAAACTCTTTCTTTTAAATTTTGGTTATAAAATAGTTGTGAAAAAGACGTGATATGAATATCTTATACAAATTAATCAAATGCTACTGTGATCTAACTTAACTTTAAAATTAGAAATGTTAAATTTGAATTAAATTAACTTAACTTTTAAATTAGATATATTATTACAATAAATTATTAATTTATATTAAATTTAATTAATTCAATTCAAATTTAAGAAAAAAAATTAGATCATCATATAAATAATATTTGATTGATTCACATATAATACTCACGTCCGGTTTGTTTTATCGTAATTTTTTAACCATAAAAAATTATACAAATTTTTTTAAAAAATAAAAAATAAATATAAAAGAGTTATGTGTTTTTTTGTCTGTGAGTTTACTCTAATGATTATAAACTAAGTCTTTTTCAATTATAAAAATTTGGATTCATCTGATTTTGTGGTTTAATTTTTAACCTTTTTGTTTGATTTATTTTAATAAATTAAGTTATTAATTAATCGATCAAATTTTATAAATTAATAAGCTCTGTAAAATCAGAATAAATCGATTAATTTTTATTTAATAATTTTTTTAATTAAGCTCTAAACTTTTCAATAGGTAAGAACAATTTTTTTTAATTATATTTTAAATTTTTTAATTATATTCAATTTTTAATTAATTTTATAACCTAGATCTGTTTTTTAAAACTTTGGCTTACCTGAGCATCACGAGCTACATCGGGGACGACGACAAGGTTTTGACATTTTCCAAACTTTTTTCTATTTCTTTACCCTCTCCTTTTGGTTTTTGCATGATTGAGTGTGACTAATCAGAAAGTGTGGAAACTAATTTATACAGTTTGCTATTAATTCTGTGTTAATATGGAGAACTTATCCTAATCAACTTTCCATTAACACTTTGAAAAGAAGTTTCTCTTTAACATGACTTCTTAATTAGCTTAAACAGTAGCTGTGAATCATTGAATCTGGAAATGGTTTTGGCAGGTTCTTATGCTTGAATAAGGGTAAGAGGATACTCAAGAAATGGTTGTATCTGATGATCTGGAACGATGAAGTAATGTCAATGATCAAATGACATGCTTATAAGTGCTTGAAAATTGTTGTACACTTTCAGAAAGTTGGTAGGAATCTAAAGATTGTGTACATATCACATAATAGATTAACTTTCTGATGTACTTATCCTGCTATAACTGGAAATTTTGGAAGATGTTCAGGAGAAAGACAAGTCAGAAGCTGATAATGACAGGAAGAAAAGAAAATAACGTGGCTTTTCATAATCTAAATCACTCAACAGGAACCTGCCTGTTTTCAAACACACAGTTGATATAAAGTTCATGGTTGAGATCATGGTTTCTGCAAGTCAGGTTCAGATGCTTCAGAATTTGAGCTCTTAAGAGGCATATCATGGTTATGCTTCCCTTCGTATGTCGTAATGAAAGCTCTTGGATCATCAGAAGCTCTTTCTACATGCTTCCTTACGTTGCATTTGAGACTTGTACATCTGTAGTAACTTCTGCAAAGGAATTGGAGAACTTGCTATCAGGAAAAATTCTGAAGAATGCTGCTACAGTTTTAGACAAGAACAAAGCAACAATCTTGAACTCAAAACCTGGGGTACGGATTTCCCTTCACGACTTTTTGCCCGTACTTTCTCCATCGAAAACCATCGTCCAAGATCTCAGAATCCGTCGAACTTTGCATCACAACACGCGGTTCTGTTGCACCGTTCTCTGATATGCCAGCTTCAGGAAATTGATTCTCAGTTTTCCTAAAAGATTAAAAGCTTAGAAAGAATCATTATTTGTACTAAAAGTTGATGAGTTTTGATTAGATTATAGTAGCATAATAAAGAAACAACATTGAAAGAAAACGGAGACATCAATCCAAAGTAACATTCTTGCCGAACACACATATAGAAACCTGAGATGGGCTGCGAATAAGTAGCAGATTGAATTGGATTGGATTAGTTTTTTGAAACCAGCTTTGATCATACCTTCTTTTACTTCTAGGTTCATCATCTTCGTCCTCCAATCCCTTGCTAGCTTCATCACATTCTCCACTAAGACCCAACGAGTTGTCAGAATTTCCAGCACCAACATTCGTTGATCCGGTTCTAGCATGATCGTAGGATGGAGGAGGTTTACTCTGATAAGTGGAAGTGCTGGGCAATCTTGTCTCGTTCTGTGTTTCAACTCTACTTTCAGAACCTTCATTTATGTTACTACTCCATAATGGTGCATCTGTGTCTTGAGCAGTGGCATCTGAGACAAGTCCTAGCCCTTGTGTTCCCGATGAGTTGCGTTTAGGAGGCTGAGGCTTTGGATGGTTGTGTTCACCCTTGTAGACTATTTCTGCAATCTGCCCATCCAATGATCTTTCAACCTTCTTTTTCACCGGACAATTCGGATGTGTGCACTTGTAGTAACTTCGCGGGTACTCACTTCCTTTCACTTGCTTTTGCCCATACTTCCTCCAGTTGTAACCATCATAAGAAGGTCTATCTGTATTTGCAGTTGGTGCTGAACTTTTTGTATCATCTTCCTGATTCTGAGAGTGAGACACTAACTTTGACGACTCAGTCGTCCGTTCAGTTTCGGCACGAGATGGAGTGGTCTGAAGATTCAAGGAGTGTTGAGTTGCAAATTTGTTCCTTTCTTGACTTCCTTTCCATACACGAGTGTCAACTGATGCCACTGCATGGTGCTGCTGACTCCTGCTAAAGTTTCCCTGATCAGAAAGAAACAATTTGTTTGCACTTTAGGATACCAAAAAACGATTTTTCTGGAAATGCAAGGTCATAGCTTTCAATATCTATCAAACAGGACATGTATGACAAGAAATGGAATAACCCAGCACTGGTAAGAAATGCTACTAGAAATATATAGGAGCAGTGGCAGCAGATTGATAGAAGAAAAGCAAAGAAGAAGAAACAAGTATAAAAGGTGCCAGGTTATGGCAAGTGGAATCTAGCTACTAACCATATTTGCCAAGAGAGAAACAGTTTTCTTGGATACAAGTTTAGCCTGAGGTTTATATATGATTGTGGGTTTGCAGTCTGATTTTGAAACTCTATCAGATGTATCAAAAGCTGCTGTTCCAGAGGGTTCAGCCTGAAATGTTGAAAAATCATAAAGTTCAGTGGACAATCAGTATTGAACAGTAATGAAAGTGAGTAGAACTGATAGAAAACCTGGGAAGAAGGCAAGGCGGCTGCTGCACGATTGGCCATTGGCTTGAACCTCACAGTCTTTGGTCTAATGGCTGGAACTGTAGTTTCTGAGCAAACATTTGGAGGTGAGGCATTAATAGCACCTGCAAGCAACTCTGTGAAGGACCTAAAATTGGAGCATGTAGGCCTGGAGGCCACTGGTTTAGCTACAACAACCCTGTCTGGTTCCTTGATCTCCATATCCAATTTTAAGTAAGCCCAATGTCAATGAAAATCAATGCTGAATGATGCACAAATTCAACATGAGGACATTGTGTCAATCTTATTGAGCCCCAGCTCAGAAAGAATTCCAACCGATTATCACAGAACTGAAGTGAGGTAAAACTTGATTCAGCAGATCATCAACATCCTTCTGAATTGGCAGGAGCGGTTCGAATCAGAAAAGCTAAAAACTAACCTCTTCAATGCAGCATTTCTCTGTATGGAAAATTTGAGAAGATGAGTCTAAACTGACATGAAGGAAGAAAAGAAGTATAATGAATCTCACTATGTCACAACCAGCCATCCAAACTTTAGGTAACTGATTGACCCATTATAATCAGCATTTTTTGCTCCTGAGCGGATTTAACAATACCACCATCTATGCAGTCAACACCGAGCTCAGAAAATTGTAAAAGAGCTAAATATATAACCACAGATTCATGCATGTAAGTTATTCAGAAATTCCTTCTCCGTTCAGGTTCAGTTAGTTTGCGTCCAAATGCAACAAAGAGGAAGGACATAAATAAGCACTATGAATTATATCTTATAACAGCAGAAGTGCAGAAAGTACATGTCTATGAAAAGGTGAAGAACATAGTAAGATTTAAGAGCTTGCTGTTTAAAATGAAAGAAATTATCACCACATGGATAGAACTACAGATAAACTTTCGTTCATTTGCAATGCCATTGAACTTCCATCTTTAAAACTTAATACCTACAAAAATCTCAAATCCTATTGCACAGACTAGCAATCTTAATACCAGCCTCCTTTGAGAAAGAGCAATACATTTCAGAAACTGAATCTTTTCAAACTAAGTAATCCTTTCTATTGCTGAATCACCATCATGTCCAATATAAAACCACTTCCAGGATCCACAACCAGAAACATTTCCCATTACGTTGAACAACAAAATTCCCAGAACGCTTACACCTGTAGATTATCACGAAGATGTATAGAGATCATTTAGAAAATTCCAGGTTGCCACCAATCCATACCGAGGATTAGATAAGCAGTAGGGGTGCATTGTGGCAATCAATAAGCTTTGGAAATTGTTGTCAGACTTGGCCACTAACGCTGAAGTTGTTGAACTAATCTACAAGTCCTTTTTAACTCAAGAACTATTCAATCTATCTCATAGTTCATCAGTAAACACCTCCTGATCCAACTAATAAGAGGAAGACTTGATATGAAATACGGTAGTAACATAAATTGCTATCTCGAACTTTATTCGCCAGCAGCAGCACAAATTTCACATATCACGAGGTCACAGCAAATTACAAGGTCTGTGGAACTTAAGGGATGCCCCATTTTGGTTGCTTCTGGTCTTTTGGCTTGCTTCCAAAGAAGATAGTACTTAAGCAAGAGACAAAAGAATCTGAACCACCAGAATATTTAGCATCACTTCCTCAGAACTTGAATGTTTCACTTTCACAAGCTTGAAGCTCTTCGGCCAAGAATGTATCTTCTTCTGACGACCACTTTCGTCGCAAATTTTACAAACTCTCGAGACTAGCCAAAAGAATAACTAGAAAAAAAACACCCTTTACTAACAAAGGAAAGTAATATTTTTGATAAATAAGCTCTATCAGAAAACATACACCAGTAGTACTCCCGACACGTTAATGAAAGAGCCATGAAACCAAAGAGTTCCTCCGGATGAAAAAGAGAACTACGCAGAAAAGATCCATGCTCTTTGGAACCAGAGAATAGACATGAACTGATGGTATAAAGGGTTGTGAAAAGCATTTAAATCCTGGAGATCCCATCTTGTGAGAACATATGCAATAAAAAGAATTCAAAGAAAATAGAGATTTGCTATAAACCAAGGAGCTCGTGAGATTCCATAGTACCCCATTAGAACAAGAGATGTGACCTGCATTCCAGACCCAGGAACTTGGACAAGAAACTAATCTGACAAGAAGCTAAAGAAGTAATGATGATACATGAGTGCAACAAACTCGGCCTTAGAAAAACACAGAAAACTTAACCAGTTCTATAACATATACACACATACAACAACGCTCATATTACTAGATAGCAAAGACCTCGTCTTTTTAGTTTCCGCCTTTCTCTTCTTCGTTTTCCTGAGCTTAAAACTACCAGAAAAAGAAACGTCATATTGGATCCTCAGTTCCAATATTATGGTTTCAAGTTTTAGACAGTACCCTTAATGAGATACACAGAGAGGAGGGTCATCGTTGAACCTTTTGAAGCTTCTGCAAAGTAGAAGTCTTGACTCTTGAGGCAGTTTTTTCACATTACTAGTTGAACGCAAGTTGGAGAAGATAAGGAAAAAAGAAAAATGGAGGCTCTGAAACCAACTGTTGCAGATTTTTTTTTCATGGTGTCAGAAAGTTTTTCTATCCCTTGTGTCTTGATACCTTTTCTTCCTTGTTTGGATTTAGCAACAATACATATATATGTGTCTGTGTATAGATATGTATGTATATACATATTCCATTTTCTTTGCTTTTTCTCTTGGTTAAGCTTTGGTTTGCGAAAGATGAGAATTTAAAGAGAGAGAGGTGACGACGGTGAAGGCCAACTAACTGTCTAGCTTTTGTCGTTTGACTCCACTACACGTTTCAAACGACTTGTCGTGTCGACCTAAGGAAAATTGATGCTTAAACTTTTTTATTCTAAATCCGTTTTTCTAATAAAACAATTTATTATATTTATTAAAAAACGTTCTTATTTTTTAAAAAGATTTTTTTTCACAGCTAAAGAAATAACAACAACAACAACATCCTATAAAAGTCTTACTGAAATGTTAGATCTAAAAGAATACGATATTATACTTTTTATTTTTAAAACGAAAGAACCCATAGGTACTATCATTTAGATACATATTAGGTAAATTTTCAGATTGATACAATAGTCTGCAAATTATATCAATTAATTACTTCATTAAGCAAGTCTTATATAATATATTCAATTGAGAGAGCGTAAAGAAGAGTAATCGAATACAAGACTTTTTTGACCCTTTACCTCTCCACTCCGCCAACTAGAGTATCCCATCGAGATTTCTTGTGAAATTAAAATAAGTTAATTTTATTAAAAGATAAGTGGTCCCGAAAAGCTAAAAGGGCAATCCAAATGCCATTTTCAGTCATTAACTCATAATTAGTATTATGGGGACCAGCGCAGTATGGCTGTAGATCGCAAGTTGAAATGACATTTTTGTCCTCATTTGTTAACATGACAAAAACAAAGAACAAAGAGAGGAAATTTTTTATTGATTGTTTGTTGGATACACGTTAGCCTTACATTAGCCTTCAACCACCATTTATAAATTAAAATTAAAATATCAACTTTGACCCAAAAAAAAAAGTTACAATTATAAAATAAATAAAACTAAATTTATATTATTATTATTAATTTATATTACATATGAATTTATCAAAAATAACCTCTCTATTATGTAAAAATAACACTACATATTATTAAATCTCTTTAAATTACGCATAAGTGAGGGTAAATTTGGAAATAGAACATAATACCGAATCAATCTAGACCTATCGATTTAAGGTATGCCAGAAGTCAGCAAGCTCACTTCTCGATGTTAGTAGGGTTTTGGTTATCTACTAAATTAACCCTAAGAGAAGATGCATAGCAATAGTTAATTCTATGTTTAATGTAAATAGACAATGTGTAAGGCTTTTACTTCTTATAAAATTAAAAGGGTAATCTATGTCTAGTCTAAGAGATTTTATAACAACAACAACAACAACAACTTAATAAAAATTCTGATACTACTTATAATCTGAAGAAGTTGAATAGTATATTACTATACTCCTAATTAGAGAGATTGTTTCAAAAAATAGACATGAAATTAAAAACAATAAAAAACTTTACAATTCCCTTTTTTAAATACATATTTAAATTTAAGAATTGAGATACGATTCAGCACATTAATGCTGGTACGATCGTATTTTATAATTTGAGACACATTTGTTAAGGAATTTTATTATTGTGATTATTAAATCATAAGGGGTACGAATTAGTATCTCAATTTTAGAGCTTATTATTTATATTTTTTTCAAATTGATATATTTAAATTCAATATTTATTTAATAAAAATCAAACAAATTAAAGGTGATA
>JANIJH010000004.1:60005402-60015426 GCA_024520975.1 Erythroxylum areolatum | reverse complement strand
TTTAACTTAAATATGATCAAAATAAGATATGAACTAACCATCAGTAGATGTTCTTAATTCATTCGTTGTGACAAATGCATTTTCTTCATAAATCGTCTTTTCATGTTCATTATAATCAAGATCAGGCGATGGTTCTTCTTCTTCGATCCAAAAATCAGTATGTTCAATACAATCAATATCAACTGGATCATATGTTCTCTTCTTACTAAACGATCTGAATATATAATAGAGAAATTATAAAATCAATAATAAAAATAAAATTATTGAAATAAAAACAAAACTATAAAATAGTAAAATACATGTTATTCATTCTGAGATTATAAATAACGTAAACAAAGTCATTAAGTCTTTGATGTTCCAAACGATTTCGTTTCTTTGTATGAATACGTTCAAAAACACTCTAATTTCGCTCACAACCTGATGCAGAAGTTGTTTGACTGAGTAACTTAATAGAAAGTTTTCTCAATGTTGGAGCATTGTCACCGAATAATCTCCACCACTCATTTGTATTTTAAATTAATAGTTATGATAAAAATATATACTATTAATAAGTAAATAATGAATTAAAAGTATAAAACCTGGCTGCATTTTTTTTAACATAAGTTCCCTCTTTGCTGATGATCTAGCAAAACTCTCTAAACCTTCACGATACAACTTAATTTCATTTATCGCTTGTGATTGCTCTTCAATAGAGAAAATACCTTTGCATTCAATCACATCAAACAAACCACCCATAATATTAATTATACGTTCTTCTCCACTATATAAGCAATAAGGATTGAGAAAATAAGCTGCTAAGTGGATCCTTTAAGTAAGATGCTTATCCCATCGTCGATCAATAATATCTATATAAGGTTTGTACAATTTCTCTTTCCCTTTAAAAATATTTATAATTGTTTTGTAAGCTTTATACATACCATCATATATATATCCCAGAGATGGCTTCTCATCTGAATCAATAATCCTCAACAGCCTTATAAGCAGAGCCACAATCTTCACAATGATCAAGCAAACATCTCAAAATTTATTATCTAGAATAATAGTACAAACTTATTTTCCTTTTTCACTCTTTGATAATTTATGACTTGAAAAGCATTTACTTGTCACTAAATTTTGAAGTAGTTGCTTATGTTCATAAATACTTTTCAAAGTAATAAATATAGTTGCAAACCTGGTAGCAGCGGGACGAACGATCTCTACCCAATCTTCTTGTTTTCTTAACAAAGACAAAAATGTCACATGATTATACATAAAAATTGTGATCTTAGATGCGCGTGAAGCAAGACTAGAAATATGGCCCATACCACCAATATCTTTCAAAATAAGATTTATACAATGAGCAGTGCATTGAGACCAATAAATATGCCCATACTTTGATTGTAATAAGTACCCAACTGATACATAATTAGTTGCATTATCTGTAACAAAATGCACAACATTATTTAGTCCAACTCACTCGACAATTTCATAGAATAATTCAGATAAAGCATTAGCAGTTTTTACCATGTCAGAAGCATCAACAGACTTGATAAAAGTTGTTCCAATGTTACAATAAACCAAGAAATTTATCAAGGTTCTTTGTCTTTGATCAGTCCATCCATTTGCCATAATAGTGCATCATGTTGATTCCCAACTATATTTATATGTATCTACATCTAACTGACATTCCCTTTTAAAAATCTTGAAGTAAAGACACACGAAACTCATAATAAGATGGTACCTTAAATCTTGGACCTATTACTGTTGTAGCATCAATTGTTTCTTGAAAATACAGTGAATTTGAAGCATTTAAAGGAATACATGAATGATATAGCCATCTAGCTCATTCTCTTTTACATCATAAAACAACATCCTTATCAACCATAAAACTTTTTAGATTAGGTTGAGAACCAGGAATAACTCTTGGAGAAAAATAAGAATCTATGTCAATAGTAGCTTTTCTTTTTCCTTTATCTAATACTTGTGGTGTTTCATCATCTCTAAAAAATATATCATGAGCCTCTTTATTTTCCTTCTTCTTTTTTACTTGTTCCTACAAATATTTTCCAATCATATCACGTACATCAAGTGGTACTTTTTTGTAAGAAGCAATATTACCCTTAATACCAGCAAGATATTCTTTCATTCTAAAAATTCCTCTCTCTTTAAATACTCTAGCGCAAAACATACAGTTATATTGGATATTCCCATCAGATGCTTGAGAAGAAGAAAAATAATTCAATGTTGGATCGGACTTATCACAAGTAAAGGATGGTTTCATATTCTCCATTATGATTTAACCAACAAAGTATTAAAAAATGAGTGTATCTTGCAAGATTATCACTAGAGTCTCCCTCCTTCAAGAGTTTACAATATAGTACATAACTTGCGCAATGTAGTTGGCTTACCTTTCAATTGGTTTTTTGTGCGGCACTCATATAGGTATTTAGGTTATATTAGGATTAAAAGAGGAAGCAAGAGGAAACGACGAAGAATAGATTTTATTGTATTTTTTATTTTTTAAATAAATTTATTTATATATAGGAGAATTGAACTAAACCGGACCGGACCGTCCGGTTTGACCAAAAAAGGTTGAATCGTTCGGTTTTTAGGCAAAGAAGTTATTATATGAAACTGAATCAGACCATTGATCGGTTCCAATTTTTTCGATCGAATCCGACGGTCTAGTCCGATTTTTAAAACCTTGATTTTAACACAACTCTTTATGATCGATATTTTTTGATCTCGTGCTATCCGAGCCAAGCAAGGCCTCTTTGGTTGTATATTAATTAATAGAATGAAATGAAATGAAATAGATCGGAATAGTTTATGATAAAATAAAATCTAATATAGTGAAAAGTTGTTTGGTAAGGATGGAAGGGTTTATAATATAATGTAGTAAAATGTTATTTAAAAGATGGATGAAATGAAATGTAATGTATAATAAATGACTATTATATTCTTGATATTCAAATGATTGTTACAGGAGATTTAAAGCTATGATTTTAAAACAGAAATTATGTCCAATTAAAAAGTCACGATTCAAGTCACAACCATGACAAATAATTTTTTTTTATATTTTCTATTTTTAAATAATATTTTTAAAAATATTTTATTATTAATTATATACAATTTATTATTAATTATATAAAAATATTGTTATTAATTATTTAATAAACTTTATTTTATTATATTATATTATATGTGATTTATATTTAAAAATAATTTATTTATATTTTTATTTATATAGAAATATATACAAACAAGTAAAGAATAATTTTTAAATATATTTTCTATTTTTCATTAATAAAAATTTTATTAATTTTTTATTTTATTATTAATTATATACAATTTATTATTAATAATATAAAATATTATTATTATGGTAATGAGAAATAATATAAAATTATTATTAATTGTATACAATTTTTGTGAACCGTAATTAATAAGTCTAGGGAAAAGAAAGTTAGGGTTAAAAGAAATAATTGGTACTAAGAAAAATTATTGAGGTTATATTAAGTATTATGTATTTATTAATATACGCTTCATCATAAAATTTGAATCAGATGTTTCTTATTTTCACTATTTAGGATAGAATGAAGCATAATATGAAACTTTTCGCTTCCATTTCATTTCGTTCCATTCTATTCTGAAACTTTCAATTAAAATAAAAATGTGTTATGATTCATTCCGTTTTATTATTAACTCCTCAACCAAACAGGGCCTAAGGTTTCCTTGTAACTATATTGTTTTGACTTTTTGAAAAAAGAATAATTTAGCCTGATTAATTAATAACAATTTGCAATCGAACAAGATCCTTAATTTGTGCCCGACGAGAATTGGGCTTAACATGTCAACAATTGGACAATGTGCCAGTTGGAGGACACACGACAAATGACAATTTAACACGTGTACCTTATGCCTACCACAAAACAAAAGCGGCGGTCATGGCTGACTTTGGACTCTCTCAGTAAAGATGAATATTCTGAAAACTAATTGAAAGCAACTGCCACGTTATTAAGCTTCTTGATGGGTCTTAACTTGAAATGTGTAAATGAGTTAGAAATTGGATTTTTGGAACGCCAACAAATATATAGTCAAGACCATAAAATTTTATTTAATATAATTAACATTAGCTTACTTTAATTCTATTTAAATTAATCGAAAATTGCAAATTACATAAACCAAAATATGCATCTCGCTTTAATGTTTTAATTAGAGTCAAATAATAACTATTTGTGAAAAAATTAAATAGGTTAAGAATATAAGGCTCGTTTGGTTAACGTTGGATCAATCATTTTTTGACCGATTGATTATATTTGACTATTTGATTGGTCAAAATGTTAATAAAGTTGTTTGATAATTAGCTAATTAATTAGCTGATGCTATAAAATACAATTGTACCATTTTTGCTAATATTTCATTAATCTTTTGGCTTAAATGAGATCACGGGTTTGAACCGTCCTTATGTATGTAGTCGTTTAAAATTTGAGACCAGAACTTTGCCTCTCGTAAGAAACGTACTCAGCTCGAGCGGAGATTAGTCTAAAAATAAATAATTTAAAGGTATCTTCTTATAATTAAGACTTTTTTAAAATACTTCGTGAGGAAAAAAAAGTTAGTTTTGGCAGTGTAATTTAATGAGCATCGTATGTATATAGGAGCGCATTACCCCACAAAAACCATAAGGCTGAATACTTGCATAAATCATCAACCAAACCCATGTTACTTGCATAAGTCTTCCTGACTCTCCTATCTTTCTAACCATGGTTACTTTATATCCCTTTTCCGTACCAGTCTATGTTGCCCAATTTTTATGTTGAACTCGAATCTTTTATGCGTGTGAAAAGTATTAGTTTTTTTTAAATACAATCAAACAATCATAGGTTGTGTTCACAATTCCTAACAAATATTCCAACTAAAATTTTTCAGTCATAGGTTACGATTATAATATTGACTTCAAACAAAGATGAAAATGGAAAGAGCAATGTTAGAACATTACTTATAATAAAATAAGATAATTTTTAAAGTCAGATCCTCCTAAGTCATTTTACAAATAAACAACTAATACTAATCAGCTAATTTTATCAAACATCTTTAACAAACAGCTGATGTTATCAACTAGTCAAATCATTTGATATAATTCCTAACGTCGGATCAATCATTTTTTGACCTATTGATTATATTTGACTATTTGATTGGTCAAAATGTTAATAAAGTTGTTTGATAATTGGCTAATTAATTAGCTGATGCCATAAAATACAATTGTACCATTTTTGCTAATACTTCATTAATCTTCTGGCTTAAATGAGATCACGGATTTGAACCTTCTTTATGTATGCAGCCGTTTAAAATTTGGGATCAGAGCTTTGCCCCTCGTAAGGAACCTACTCAGCTCTAGCGAAGATTAGTCTAAAAATAAATGACTTAAAGGTACCTTTTTATAATTAGGATCCTTTTAAAATACCTCGTGAGAAAAAAAATGTTAATTTTTGCAGTGTAATTTAATGAGCGTCATACGTATATAGGAGCGCATTACCCCCACAAAAGCCATAAGGCTGAATACTTGCATAAATCATCAACCAAACCCATGTTACTTGCATAAATCTTCGTGATTCTCCTATCTTTCTAACCATGGTTACTTTATATCCCTTATCCCTACCAATCTATGTTGCCCAATTTTTATGTTGAACTCGAATCTTTTATGTGTGTGAAAAGTATTAGTTTTTTTTAAATACAATCAAGCAATCATAGGTTGTGTTCACAATTCCTAACAAATATTCCAACTAAAATTTTTCAGTCATAGGTTACGATTATAATATTGACTTCAAACAAAGATGAAAATGGAAAGAGCAATGTTAGAACATTACTTATAATAAAATAAGATAATTTTTAAAGTCAGATCCTCCTAAGTCATTTTACAAATAAACAACTGATACTAATCAACTAATTTTATCAAACATCTTTAACAAACAGCTGATGTTATCAACTAGTCAAATCATTGGATATAATCCCCTGTCAACTAACTGTTAATAGGATTAGCTAACAACTAATGCAATCTATTGATTGTCAAACAAGACTTATATTTAAAAAGATGACATATTTCTACTCAAATTTTATTTAAAATCCAATCTAACGGAATTAATGTAAATTATTTCTAATTACTTAAACATAAATAATTTAAGCATAGAAGTGAAGAGTAGGAAGAGCTAGAAATGATATGTGCAAGAATCTAAACAAATAATATTTCTAATAAGAGTGTTTGTGTGGAGTGGACTGACTCTTAACTACAATTACAATTTCAAAAACAAAATTTGCCTACTTAATATTTATAATATCCTAAAATTATTTAAAATAAGTTAAAATAACAAAACATAAAAATAGGAATAACAAAAACAGACAATATGGATGTGACCAGAACTAACAAATTCATATTATGGAATGACAGAATCTAAAATTATGGATGCAATCACAAGTAACAAAATCCTACTCTCAAGGTTATTAAGCATTTGCATGTTTTCTCTTTAAATAAGTCAATAAAGGTGGTGTTGTATCATCATTCTCCCCTGGGAAAGACATTTTGTCCTTAAGGTGAAAATCTAGAAACTAACCCTCGAGTAGTAATTCTGCCAACTTGCTTCTTCTAAACGACGATCATGTCATTGAAGTAAGAGCTCAGGAAGATGTTTTCCTCCTTCTTTGACCTATCAATGAGACAAGGCTTTAGAAAGTGACCAAGTGAGCTCTCATATGAATTAATGGGTAAATATGGTGAGATAGGGGGTTTATGCAATCCATAAGCAAGCTGTAATAAAGAAACATGGAAAATAGGGTGGATTTGGGTAGGTTTAGGTAATTCCAATTCATATGCAATAGTTCCCACTCGTTTGATAATTTTATAAAGCCTAAATAATCGAGGAGATAACTTTTGATCTAAGAAGAATTTGAGGCTAAATTGGTCAGTTTTCACAAAAAATGGTTTCTTAATAATTAATATCTCCATTTTTGTAAAGCTAATACTAACACAAGCAATTCTTTATCATGAGCCTATATTAAATGATTATTGAATGAAAGAACCTCACTAAAATATGCAACTAGGTGACCTTCTTATAGAAGAATGACACCTATCCTACCAGAGAAAGCATCTCATTCCACTATAAATGGCTGGTTGATATTTGGTATTGCAAAATTAGACTTCTTTTAAAATTTTGGAAGGCCTCCTCTATTGCTTGAGAGTTTAGACCCAACGAAATGCATTCCTTTTAGTGAGTTCAATCAATAATTTGGCAGTGACCCTATGATTTTTAACAAAGTGGTGATAATAGTCAGTAAGTCCTAAAGACCTACATGATCATTTGACATTAAATGTGGTAGGCCAAGTTATAACATATTGGATCTTCTCTAGCTCCTTCCCTACACCTTCAACTTGCTTAGACACAAAATTATAGGTAGAACTACTATCAATTAGAATCAATACCATTCGACCCATGATGAGAGTGCCTTGTAATTTCATGATGGTGCCTGTTGTTTTCCCTAAGATAGCGTGGAAAGAGATTTCTGCAAAATCCTTAATGGGTGTTTCAGGTACAGGTTCCTCGACTTCCTCTACTCTCTTCATCCCCCACGAGCTCCATTATTACAAGAGCTGGCTATTTGCAGCGATGCCCAAGGGCAACATAGAGCTTCATCAAGTGTAATTTGAACGTAATAGTAGATAATAAGTTAAAATAACATAACACAAAAATAGGGATAACATATCCTAAAAACATAGATGTAACCAGAACTAACAAATTTCTATTATGAAATAAAATAATCTAAAAATATGGATGTAATCACAACTAACAAATTCCTATTATGAAGGTTATTAAGCATTGACATGTCTTCTCCTTGAATATGTCAGCCAAAGTGACATTGTATCAACATCTTGCCATAACACTTTAATAAAACTTAAATTAGTATTGTTTGATGTTATAATTATGGATATATAACAAATTAAGGAAGAGTTTGATACATTTTATTATTTATTTTTGTATATTTTAAAAATATGAACAAAAATTCATAAAAAATAGAAACAAAAGAAAAAATTGTTTGGTTCAATTGTGTTCTAGTTTATTATTTCTAAAATTAAAAAACCATTACGAAATTAAAAAACCATAAATATTATATTTTCGTATATGTATACATTATTAGGTTATTGTTGTTTCTGCTTTGCTTCGTTCAGTGGTGTAAATGGGTCTGTTTATACTATTGCTTATGTACTCTTTTCGGATTGCCCCTTTTGTTGTTGGTGTAAGTGGGTTTATTTATGGTATTGTTTTTGTCCTTTTTCTCGATTATCACTCATTAACTTACTTTTTTTGTTCAGTGCCTCTTTCTTTTCTGTCTGCTCATTACTTGCTCTCTTAACTACTTTCTTTTTCTCTTCTTGTTTGTTTCTTCACTTTGTTCTTTGTTTCCCCTACTACTCTTTTTTGTTTCTTTTTAATGTTATGGGCATCCATTTCATGTTAATTTCTTTTTTTTCCTTACAAAACGACTCTCTATCTCTCACATTTTCTTCTCTTAAGTTGTTTAGTGCTCTACCTCTTTGTTTGTTCTCCTATTTCTTCATCATTTTCTTTGATTAATTAAACTAAATTTACAAGGACCTATTTATGATTAATTAAACTCAAACAATCAGCCATATATAGTGAAGATACTCTTTTTATCAACTCTTAACTAGTATCATTTTTTTCAATGTTTTGTTAACTTTCTTCTTAAAAAGAATGAAATCAAATAAACCAAATCCTTACACTAGACTCCTGACATTAAGGAAAGATAATATGCAGGACCTACTAACAATTCAAAAAAATAATACAAATTTAGATAGTTCATAGGAATTCATCACGAGTAAAGAAATACAACTTGTAATATCTCTAAACACAAGCTATATTTACATTATATTGTTGTTCAACATCTAAATTTGAATAGGAGAAGATGCTTCATTAAAATGGAGAAATGGAGGTGATATCATTATTTTTTTCATTTTTTCATACTAATAAATTGTCATTAAAATAAAGATCCCAAACTCCTCACTTGTCATCATCTAAAAAGCCAAGAGGCCACATATTCTCATTCAACTTATTTAACTCCAAGCTTCCAAATTTGTTCATCTAATCTTTTAGTAAAACATACAATTTCACCAAAACTTCATATGTATCTGCAATTCCAATTATGCCAAATTAGCTTATTTTCTTTGTTTTGATAATCTAACAAACTCTCAACTTAAAACCATCCTGAAAGGGAGAATGACACTTTTATAAGCATTTATCTATCTATTTTGTCTTTGTTTCAATCCATGGGCATCACTCATACCTTTTGATGCATTTTAGATCAACAAATTTGTGTTTTGTTCACATAGATTTTGTTCCTCCCCACATTTGATCATTTTCATTCAATTTAACTTTGGATATAAGTTTGTGGTTTAAACACAACTAATGATACTTTGAAATGATATGAGAGCCAGCCTCCTCAAAGAATTCAAAAAGCTAAGCCATTAGTTATGATGCTCTAGTATAATTTTTACAATTCATTGTAGTAGTTACCACTACTAGAAATTATCAATTTATCGACGAAAATTTTCGTCGGTAAAATTAATCACCGACGAAATTTGGTGACCACTAAATCGGTCGCTAAATTTTTCGTAGGTAAACTTACCGATCGTCAAATTCCGTCAGTATTTTAACGATGGTACCTTGTTGTCGGCATCTATATAACGACGGAACATGGCAAGTGTGATATCGTCGGCGAAATTTAGCGACAGAGTACTTTCCGTCGGTGATCTGAAGGTATCTTCAACCAATTTTCCAACGGAAGTTTAACCATCAGTAAATATCGTGAACATTTCCGACGGAATATTTCCGTCGGTAAGAACTGAGTATATATTTTTTAATTCCATTATTTTGTTGTTATAACAATGTTATATTATGTATATAATTTATTTATTTGTATTACGTTATATTATTTGTTCATAATATATTAATTTGTATATATAATTTGATTAATG
>JANIJH010000004.1:59984655-59995037 GCA_024520975.1 Erythroxylum areolatum | reverse complement strand
TTCCTCTTTCCCTTGGATTTTCGATTTTTCTCTTCTTCTTCTCTACTTCTCCCACGTTTCTCTCTCTCTTTTTCCCTCTCTCTCTTTCCTTGGGTAGCCCACGAAATTCCCTCTTCTCCCCTTAATTTTTGTCTTTTTATTAACTCCTCTTCTTCCAAAATTACCCTCTACTTACTAGGACTTTCCAACTACGCCCTTGGTTGGTCTTTTAAGCTCTAACCACCACTTAACCTACTTAGTTCAATTCTAACTAAGCCTACTCTTCTTTCTAATTCCAATTCTTCTTCCTTCCAATTCTAAAAAAATAAAAAAAATTTAAACCAATAAATAAACATAATTAATCAATTAAGCAATTTAGAAAAATCAAGATCTAACAATTTTGGTGAACTTTAAAGGTTAATCCTTTATCGTTATTTGATCATGTCATTCTTTTCAATTTCTAGCCACTACCTTAGTAAGGACCAACTCTGATATATCCTTCTTGATCACTTCCTTTCATTTTTTGTAAGGCGTCCCTTTTTTCCTCATGTATTCACTAAGGGTTATTTTCTCACATCTTCGTACTAGAGCATCAAAGGGCCTTCTGTGTACACAGCCAAATCACCTAAGCCTGATCTCTCTCAACTTGTCGACAATACTAGCTACCTGTAGTCTGTCTCTCACCATACGAATTCAGACCTTATCTCTTTTGGTAATGTCACACATCCATTGAAGCATACACGTTTCTGCTACCAACAACTGTCTTGTATGTCTATATTTGGCAGGCCAATACTTTGCCCCATATAACATGGTTAGATGGATTATCATTTTATAAAACTTGCCTTTGAGTTTTAAAGGAATCTTTTTATCACATAAAACCCCTGATGTGCTTCTCCATTTGACCCATCCAAATCTAATATGATGTACTACATTTCACATCATATTAAGTATAAGTTCATAAATCATTAACTATATTATACTAAGGACGAACTGGATGAATTAACACGGAAGTCCATCCCATCGTCCAAATGATCCAACGGTCCTTTTTTATTCATCAATATTTATTCTCTCAATCTCGTCGTCCAAATTGTCCTACCGTGCTTTTTTTCTCCTTTATTTCTTATATTATTCATTAGTAGTCATTACTAATTAAATTATAAGTAATAGATTGATTACTTAAATAAGTATAGAGTGACTATTTTTTCATTCTATAATTTAAATATACTTAAATCATAGTTAATTAATTGGTTTTGATATAATTACTAGTAATTAGAATATAATAAATTAATTGATTTATTAAAATATACTTTGTTTATAAATTAATTATTAAGTTTATTCAGTTATTATTAATTATGATTAATATATAATTAGTTAATTAATGTATTAAAATATAACAAATTGATTAATTAGTAGACATTAATGTTTAGTTTATATATTACTGCATTATTAATTATTATATAGTAATATTTAGTGTATATATATATATAGCTAAGTAGTCACGCCTATGACTTAATAGTCACAGGCATGAGCAATTAACACCTAAATGATTTTATAACATTTTTATTAAATTATTAATGAATTAATTGTAATATTATTAATTAGCTAATTAATTATTACATAATTAATTGATTAATTAATTATAATATATTTAACACATATAAAAATGTAATTAATTAATAAAATTAATTAATTAATTAACTAATTAATTAATTTTAATGTCTCTGATGATGATTAAAATATAATAAACTAATTGATTTATCATTAACTTTTGTTTAGTTATAATTAATAATAATTAATAGATTATTAATTAATTAATTAATTAAAATATAAATATTTAATTAAATAGTATGTTTAATATTAATTGTTAATTATTATTCATTATTGTTATATACTAATATTCAGGACATATATACTATTGAGTGTATATATATAACTTGTCACACTTGTGACGGTTGTGATGCATATTAAATTATTTTTAATTATTTGTTTAAAATATGATTCTTAATTTAAAATCTTTTAATGAGTTAACAAAAATAATGGTTACATAAATATATAAATATATATAATGAGCGTGACGACAGAAGTGTATATATGGAAATATATATAATAACAAAAATAATAATTACAAAATATGTATAATAACATTATTATATATATATATATAATCACATTTTAAAAAATTATTGATTAATTAATTAAAATATTATTAATTAGTATTAATTAATTATAATATATTTAACACATATCAAAAAATAATTTCTTCTTTAAAAAATAATTAATTAATTAACTAATTAGTTAATTTTGGTTTAACTGTTGATAATTAAGTATATAATACATTAATTAATTTATTAAATTATAATTTATTATTGATCATTTGCTATTAATTTTATTCCATTATAATTAATATATAATTAATTGATTGATATGTTAAATAAAATATAATTAATTGATTAATTAGTACCTATTAATATTTAGTATATATGTTACTTGAGACCTACTAATTAGCCCATATATTTTTTCTCATTTTTAATTAAGTGTAATTTATGTATAATTATTTTACTAATTAAATTATAATTGATAGATTGACTACTTAAATAAGTATAGACTGACTATTTTTTATTCTATAATTTAAATATACTTAAATCATAGTTAGTTAATTAATTTTGATATAATTTCAAGTAATTATAAAATAATAAATTAATTGATTTATTAAAATAAACTTTGTTTATAAATTAATTATTAAGTTTATTCAATTATTATTAATTATAATTATTATATAATTAATTAATAGATGTATTAAAATATGATTAATTAGTACATATTAATATTTACTATTAATTATTATATAGTAATATATAAACTAAATATTAATATGTACATATATATATATATATATATATATATATATATATATATAACTAAGTAGTCACGCATGGGACGTATACAGCAATTAACACCTATATAATTTTATAACATTTTTATTAAATCATTAATTAATTTATTGTAATATTATTAATTATTTGATTAATTATTACATAATTAATTGATTAAGTAATTATAATATATTTAACACATATAAAAATGTAATTGATTAATTAAAAAATAATTAATGAAATAACTAATTAATTAATTTTAATGTCTATGATGATGATTAAAATATAATAAATTAATTGATTTATTAAAATATGATTTCTTTATAAATTAATTATTTATCATTAACTTTTGTTCAGTTATAATTAATTGATTAATTAAATAAAATATAAATATAAATATTTAATTAAATAGTACGTATTAATATTAATTGTTAATTATTATTCATTATTATATACTAATATTCAAGACATATATGTGTATATATAACTTGTCACGTCTCTGATTTAATAATCACAGGCATGACTCCATGCATAACCGTATTGTTTTAGTGGTTAAGATAGATCATTTTTAGAAATAGTTAAAGAAATATTATAAGAACATTATCAAACTTTTGAATAAGTTACGAATTAAGATTCAATCTTTGTTATAAAATATTATTAATTATTAATTATTAATTACTAGCACTTAATTATTACTTATGTTTTTTATTTTTTGTTAATGTTGATTAATAAATAGGCATCTTCTTATTATTCTTTCATAATATAATTTTATTTTTAATTTAGTTATATTATGTTACTATTCATAAATGATTATTATTAATTGTCAATTGTAAGCTTACAATTTTTCATCCATTATTAATTACTATTACTCATTATTGTTACTATATTATTAGGTGTCATATGTTAACATTAATTTTACATGTTATTAATAACTGTGCATTATTATTTGTTCATTCTAATTAAATTTTATATACTAATATTAAATTTAAATCTTAATCATAACCTTGTGTTACTAATTGTTAATTATTTTTAAGTTTTTATATTAATATTATATATTAATATTAAGTATATATGCTAGCGACAACCCTGCATTATTAATTGCTAATTATTTTGAAGTATTATATAATAATATAAGTTTATATAAATGACCATATAAATTAATTGTGTTATTTTTATTAATTGATGAGTTAGATCAAACCCATATTGGTTGTTAGCCCCGTGACTATTGAGTCACAACCGTTCATTTTTACTTAATTTTTGCTTTTTTAAAGGCCTTTTTTAACTGTTATTTAATAAATAAATAGGAATTTCCTTGTTAATCTTTCATAACATAATTTAATTAATATTTAATTGTTTATTTACTTATAATTGTATTATATTAATTCATAATTATTATTAATTGGTTGTTATATACGAAACTTTCGTCTCCACTAACTTTATTTGTTATTAACTGTTGTGTCTTAAATAACTCTTGTATCTTCCACTAACTTTTATTATTACTTCTGAATCAAAAACTGAAACAAATATTATACAAAGTTGACAAAATCTACCAATAAATTTTGCTAATATCTATAACATTTAATGCAAATCTATCTACCTAATTAATATATGATTCTACATCTGCATTTTATTATTAATGTAATTTGTTATTAATTATTAAGCAGGTTAATGTAGTTTTTTCTTCTTCTCCTTCTCCGAAACCTTTTTGTATTCTGATTCTTCCGATTTCTCTCTTTCTCTTCCATCGACTTCTTCTCTTCTTCTTTTTTTATCCCTTGGTCTGAGCTGTTAGTTTAAAAATGTAAATGATTTCTATTCTTCAGATGAATCAAAGACGATCCATGTCAACTTTTTGCTGCTCAAAGAAATAACCTAAATTTGTTGATGATCATTTAAGTTGGATTGCATCCTATCCTTTCTCAAAATAAAACATTTGTGACTTTGTCGTCATTCACCTCAGTTTCTTATTAACTTTGGCATTTATATATTTTCCTAACGTCCTTTATTTCAATTCTAACTATAATTTCTATGTTTTTGGTGTATAAGTAGGTATATAAATAGCGCTTGTCAGTCTTCAACACTTGGCTGAGAGAAACTTATCAACCACTGTTGTGCGTGAATTAAAAAATTGTAAGAATCTTTTATTATTTGCCGACTGAATATAATTTTCCATGTTTCAATATCTTATTTGTATGAGATCTATTATTATGTCAACGATGTTGACAGGCAAATGCTAACTTTTTAATGCATCTATACAGAGTTCCATCATGCAAATAGTGTTAATTTGCTTGATCAAGAAGGTAATTGTTTCCCGTTCTTGTGTTTATTTGAAATGTAATAACCGTTTTTTAATTATTCTTAAGTTCTTCTACTTACAATTCTTGGCAGATATGCATGTTTTGATGTCTTAATTGTTTATGTATCTTTTAGTATTATATATGTATGAAATATGAAAACTTATTTTTGCATTTTTTCAGCGTATAATTTTGTTGGTCACAACTGCATATTTATGTTCAGGGACGGAGCCAGACTCAACTCTAAGGGGGGGCCGGAGGCCAACATCTAATAGAAATTTTTTTAAAAAAGGGGGGCCACTTATATTTGTAATTTTAAAAATTTTAATTATATAAGTAATTTTTTAAAAAAAATTATATTTGTTCATATTTATATCTTCCAATGTATTACAATATTTGACACATGCAAAATATACATCCAATTGACCATTACGCCTAAAGTAAAAAGTCGATCAAGCCAACCAAGGCCGCACCATATGTATTTCATGCTGGTTTTTATGGTTTATTTGTTTCAGTTTCTCTTTTTCCCTTGATTCGGCAATTTTCTTATAATGTCTTCCAAGAGTTATAATGCAGGAAAAGCAATTTTGCACCCTTTGTTTTTGGTTCCAGCAAAACTCATACAAAGGGGAAAAAAAGGCCATTAATTAAATTTAATTTGCTTACGATTAATGTTATAATTTGTTGATAATTAATGTTGGTAAATTTCAATGATGTTAATACTCGAGTTAATGCCCAGCCCATGCAGATTTTAAACATGTCAAACTTTAGCAAGTTTTTGATATACTTTTTAAGCTTTTAAAATTTTTTGATAACATTAATATAATTATCAGTAGCCCTATTTTTGCCTTTTTTATTAGTGTAAATGATTAGAAATGATTTTTTAATTTTATATTTTTGAATATGATAATATGTTGTGGTGACAAAATGAGGTGCATATATAATTTTATCCTTTTTCCCTTTTTACATTTGAGTGTTGTCAATTTTTTATAATTAAAACATTAATTATTTTTTATTTTTAGGAGCTACCGAATTTAAATATAAAATTTTTAAACATATCATTAAACATTGATTCAAATTAAATTATTTATGATCATGAATATTTAGCTTCCTCACACTGTCTTCAATACATATAAAAAAAGAGAGAGTTTTCAAGAGATATAAACAACCAGATATAGGAACAAGGAAGGTTATGTGCCAAGTTGTATTATGTTTCCAATTTTGTGTTTATATTATGCATTCGTCTCTAATTTTATTTTTAGCTTTATCTTATATTCGACGAGAATCCATCTTGTCTCTCGTTGCAAGAAATTTGTTAGAAAAAAATTCGCCAATGTTAAAATTTGCTATGTCAAATTCCGTATGTTGACGTCAATACTAAATTTGTTTTCCTTATTTTAATATTAATTAAATTAGTATTGTGACTGCATTTCTAATATTCAAATTTTTTACCCGTGTGACTGCCTTTCTAACATTTGTTTCAAAATTTTTAATAAGTCACACAAGTGATTAAGGTGTGTTTTTAGTTATATACATAAACTCATTAAGCAAGCAACAAATTCATGGACATTTAAAACATTTATAAAAAGTACATTACAATATAGATTTCCTAAATTATCTTATTTTTTCATTCCAAATATTTACCTTTTTAATTATAACTACATTATTCAATTGATTACAAAATTAATAATTGAATGATGATATAACTTTTTACTTTTTAATTAGATTTTTTAATATCTGTATTTGCTTTCTTTATTTTATCCATTTATAACAAATACATTTCACTTTACATTTCCTACTTGTTTTAAAAAACTTCATTCCAAAATTTTACAACATAATTTTAACAATTCATTTTTAATATTCTAACTTATATATTTTAAATATTTCTATCATAATTCTTTCTTAATATACATTTAAAAATTTTAATATTTATAATTTGATTACAAAATTTTAAATTACGCAATTTTTATTTATATATTAAATAATATCACATGTTAGGACTTTTTCATTACCTTAATTAACTGAAATATTTAATTGATTACAACAAAATTTAACGTTTGTTTTAATTAAATTTAATTAACTTTTGTTTTGAGTCATGACCGTGACATAATAAGTCACAACCATGACTAATGATATTGGTTTTTTTTACTTATATATTATAATATTTGTATTTACCTACATTAAATATTTATAATTTTATCGTATCATTTTAAATTACGTAATATTAAGGTAACATGTGACTTCTTTTTTACCTTAATTAACTACAATATTTAATTCATAACAAAACATTTTACTTCTTTTTTCAGTTACATAACTAATTTTACTAGTTCATCTTTAACATTCTAAATTATATATTTTTAATAATTGTATAACGTGAATGGTCATATTTCATTTCCTATCTTTTTTATTCCAAAATTTTACTAACTATTTTTACCAGTTCATTTTTAATATTCAAATTTATATATTCTTAATGATTCTATCATAATTCTTTTTTATTATACATTTCAAAATTTAAATATTAATAATTTTATCAAAAATTTTAAATTACACAATACTTATTTATTTATAGCTTATTTTGTTTGATTTTTTTAAAATTTATTATATACATTTTATACATTTATAACAAATACATTACACTATACATTTCCTCAATTTTTTTTAAAAATTTTCATTCCAAATTTTTACTAACTAATTTTACTTATTCATTTCTAATATTCTAACTTATATATTTTTAATATAACAAAATTTAACCTTTTTAATAAATTACACATTTTAAAATTTAAATATTTATAATTTGATTACGAATTTAAAAATTTCCAGATATTTATTTATTTATTAAAAATATATAATAATAATAATAATATAACTTGTTAAAATAAATAATGGTAGAATTAAATTAAATATACATTATATTAATGTGCACAGTATCTATCTTCCAGTAATACTAAAAGACATACCTTGAAAGGCCTGTCTACGTGGAGACAATTGACCGCGCAAATCATAAAGTATTATTATTCAAGAACTTCAAGAGACAAAACAGGCTAAAGCCTGCTAAACATACTTTGACGACTAGTTGGCAAGGAGGCATTTGGAAGAACAGAATGACATTTGATGTAGAAAGGATCACGCCTATCTGGAAGCCATAGTCGGGTGTGGTCTGGAGTGTGACTTAAACCCTTGTTTCTTTCTCGCCATTTCTCTTGCTATCTTATCACATGCCTTGCCAACCATTTTAACGAACTTGGAAATGATTCTCACTTTGAGTCTGCCTCTCTTTGGAGGGACCAGAACTGTCCCCTTTCGGGTCTCATCTTCTGGTTTCTGAGCAAAAGGCATAGCTTGTTTGCTGTACTGATACAGCATGCTTCAGAAAACCAAAAGGCTATTATATATCCTCAAGAAGAAGAAGAACTGAAGGGAACATATATTATAATGTGAGTGAGGAAGCCACTCGTGTGATACTTGAAACCTTTTCTTCTTCTAGATTGACAAATACTACTTACTAGGGGTCCACCGCCTGTTAGTGGCAGAAAATATCGGAAGCATAGGCTGAAATTTCACTCGGCAACAGCAGACAAGTCATGATTAGGTATAGCCAACACCGCTCTCGTCTTCCATCTCCATGTCCCTCATCCTATTGACATGGAACATTTCCATCTAGACAATAGAATAGACAGGCCTAACAGGTGACATTTTCTGATAGACCGGAACTCAAATCAAATGTGGACTGCAGAGTAGTACGATGACCTCTCCTAACTCGTAAATAGCTGATAAATGGTAAGAAAAAAATTTCCTACGTAGTTGTTGGTTTAGAGTGAGTCCAGCATTTGTCACTAGTTTGGCTCGAGTTTAAGATAATATTATTTGATTTGTTTGCATTATTTTAAAATAATTTTAATTTTAATATAGTTAGTTAAAATAATATTAGTTTTTTAACCTTATTAATTAACTAATTTTGTTTTAAACAATTAATCTAAGATAATATCATTTTAAAGGAGAGACTTTACATCGCCCAATCTTTTAGACCGATACTTCAATTTTAATTTTAATTTTAGTTTTACTTACTATCTCTGGTTGGTAAACATTATGATAGAATTATTTTTAAAAAATATAAGGTAACCACTTTTGCTCATACCTAATTTTAAGTAAAAATGACATTGATTTTTAAATTTAAGACTAAAATGATATTATGTCAACAAAATTTGTATAGAAATAGGGAATAGAGAAATAATGATAAAAAGGCTTTTTATTTTTTATTTTTGTATATAATGTTATAGACATCTATGTATTTAAACACGTTAAGTGACTCTAACTGAGAAAATAAGATTAAGGAAATAATTACATAGCATTAATAGACATGATTCTAGCTAGGAGAAAACTAAGGCTAAATGTGGGATCTTTAATTTTATTTGTTCAACAATCATACTTAATCGAAAACTCATAAGTTACCAAGTCATTTTTTTCACTCAAATAATTTTTATTTCATAAATAAAGTTGCTCAAAAGATTACTTCTATAGCCATCAATTAAAGAAGCTTTATATTATGGACTATAACAAATAATGACATTCATTATAAGTTGGTAATAATAAGATTTAGCAGTATTGAATGAAACACTTGCATCATTCCACCATATAGTCATTTCCATGTTTATATTAGCTACTTCTTTATATTATAATGCATTACAAATTAAAGGTTGAGCTCTAAAAGTTATTTGTAGAGTCAAAAAATTTATGCACATATCTTCTTCTTTTTCTCATATCAATTATAACAATCTCTTCTTGTTAGGTATGAATATCAATTCCAACATTGCCAACGTCATCCTGGCTATTGTAAAAATAACTTTTGTTACCAATTTCATAGCATAGTCTGTCTTTCTTTCTTTTTTTCTTATTATGATACTCTTCAAGTAAAGTTTTCATCTGTTATTTCCTATCAGGGCTGACTTTCTTACAAAGTTCCATCACATTTAATCCCAATTAAATGTTTCTTTAACCTGCTGATTCCTTCCACCTTCCAATTGTGTGGTACAACATAAACAAATAGTATAGTTCCTTATAATAACAGCCAATCTCGCAAGAGTCTAAGTTGGATCATCAAATCTTTTTGAAAAGGTTGAATTATTAAGAGTATTTGAACTTTCTTCTATTTATCTGTAAAAATTAAATTAATAATTTCTTATCAATATAATTTTTTATATGAAACACATAAAACAATAGTTTGAAAAATTAGAGAAAT
>JANIJH010000004.1:59899397-59921828 GCA_024520975.1 Erythroxylum areolatum | reverse complement strand
GTGTTAGAGAATATATAAAACCAATTGAGTTGGCCTCACACAACAGCTTAAGCTATTGTGGTGAAATGGTCGCTTAACAGTCTACTCTCTTCCATCATATATAATTACTGAAACTAAATCAATGAACGCATGGAATAGAGCTCCTTGTCTTGGTGGCAATGGTGGCATATCTAACATGCACTCCATTTGTGTGGCTGTATGTCATATATGTGCATTTAGTCCTAGTGTCCATTTCAAAGTAATCTGCAATTAATCTGGTTAATATGAGGGTTCCTTTGAGCTCAATACAGCTTCTGTTCCTATGGCATGTAGGTGAAAAGGTTTCTATTCCTTGTTCTAATTGGGACGAGGGGAAGCTTCTTAGTGCCTGTTTGATTCAGCTTTTTGAGAGTGAATAAGCACTGTTTTCTACCGCAAAAATTGTTTTTAAGAAAACTGAGCGTTTAAGTTTGTTTGGAAAATAATTCAAGGCAAATGGTTCTTTGAGTAAAGGGAAATACCTTACTCTTAAAATTGGCATTCAGAGTGAAAGAAAGTCACTCTTAATTTGAGCAGGCATATGCTTGACCTGTTATGTTCTTTACTTTCCCATTATGTGCCATCCTATACACTTCCTACCGTTTTCTGACAATTAGGCTCTTATTTTGGAACTCTGGCTATGTGCTTGCTTTCAATCCGAACTTGTTCAGTTGACATTATTAGATAATCTTAACAAACAATGCTTTGCCTTCAAGCACACTGGTTGGAGAATTCTCTGGCTGAATGGTGTTGTTTCTTTGAAACAACAATTGCAACAGTATAAATCTTACTGAAAATGCAAAATCTAGGGAGATTCTGTAATGTATAATCTTACCTCTAACTAGTACGTAGCCTTGTCCTAAACTATCATTAACCAAGTTTGTTTCACGTCCTATGCCCTATCCGCCAAGGAAACTAACATTTCATTCGTAATTTGAGAAATCTAGTGCCCCTTTAAGATAATGTCTCTCATGTAATCGTTTACAGATTGAGTTGGTTTCTCACTTCTAGCTGTGGTGAACATTAGCTTAAACCTCAAGTTCTCTAGTCTTTTGATGAATTTGTTGCAGGAGAAACTATACATCAAGTCTTGTCAAATTTTGCGAGCTTCTAGCAAAATAGTCGACTAAAGGAAGGGACTACAAGAAAGCTGGGAAGCCATGGATCCCTGAGAGAAACAGACGCCGCACTTGTAAACCATTAACCGTAACATTGTATGATATGTTCTTAGGTGTCATTTTTGCTACATAATAATGATCACTGATTCCATGTTTGAACGGTTAGCCTTCACATTATTACAAGTTCTGTTTGTACAGATATTGTGTTATGGAATTCTATGCGAAAAGAAAAGACTAACATAATCACAAGTTCATTACCACTGGCTTTCGGTTGGAAACATCCAAAAGCAATCGATTCAATCCCAAAATGTTTCAGAGGGTCCGTCCACAACAGTGAAGCTCCAAACGGGTCTACCATTTAAAGTATATCCTGACATAACTCAATTATTTAATCCTACTGTCAAGACAAACACACTAAAATTCACATTTGATGAGATCAAAGGGAGCAAAGCAAGGCCGCTCCTCCTCCTCTTCCATGAAGACTTTGATATGATCTCCTTCTCTGCTACTTAGTGAGATTTAATGTGTTGCTGAACAACATTAAGGCCCTCACTCTCCTCTCCAAAGTCCTGCAAACTCAAGTGGAAGGGAAGTGAGAAAACAAGGCAACACAAATAATGAAGTTCCAGGATGTAATAATAAAACCCACACCTTGACAACTACGCAAGAGCAACCAACAACCTTCCTTGCCTTGCCCTCAGAGTCAATCTTACATAACTACATCAAAGTGGCAAGCAATACGATTAGACACAAAATTTGGGTCAACAATTGGGAGTTATAAACAGAAAAGCTTCAGGTTACTTACACCAGCCCATTCGCCGAGGGTCTTGGCACTAGGAACTGTCAACAGGCTTACACCATGATCGGCACATAGTGCTTTAACCAGTTTTATGTAGTCAGGCTGATTGCAATCCTCGGCCAAGACACACAACTGTGCAGCATGCTTCTCAATCACTTTAGCACCTTCATGAAGGCCCTTGCATAGACCTCCGTGAGCCAGAGATTTTCTCAGAACAAGCTGCAATGCCGTCATTAAGTCCATGGGCTCACCCAGAGCCTGAGCACCTGTCTCGACAGTGACTGCACCTTCTTCTCTGCACACAATCCGCCTCATCTCAATTAAAAACTAATAACAATCAAGCATCTATCTTATTCTTACACTACCATTTTGATTGCAAAGTATTAGTTCCAAGAAACTTACGCCGCCATTTTGTTTGCAAGTGATACTTCAACGAGCTTCTCCTTCCTGTCGAGTCGAGCGTTTGGTGAGTGCAGACTTGGCCGCTAACCACTGACTTGGGATTTAGGGTTTTGTTGACGCTGCGTAGATGCGGCAAATCAGAGAGTATACATATATATATATATTCGGAACTCATTCTTCACTTAAACGACACCGTAGAGCTTCTATTGAGCGCATCAGCAAGTAACAGGGTTAGTTTCAGTGTGCTCAAATCATAAACGACGACGTCCGACGTTCTATTTCCTTTTCCAATTGTTACGAATAGGAATACGTTCTGATCTGGACGAAGAATAGACTAATTCGAGTGGCCAAACATACCCCCTCATAAAATGAACCCTAGAATGCTGGTATATATAAGTTCGAATCATTTTCTTTGCTAACACTCAGAAGCCTAGTCTCTCAAACCCACCGAGACCGATGGCAGCCGCTGCTCGCCCTCTTGTGACCGTCCAGTCACTTCCGGCGCTGAACGATATGGCGACTGACTCTACCGTCACCGTCGCCCTACCCGACGTCATGAAGGCTTCAATCCGACCAGACATCGTCAACTTCGTCCACTCAAACATCGCCAAGAACAGCCGCCAACCCTACGCCGTCTCCAAGCGCGCGGGCCACCAGACTTCGGCCGAGTCCTGGGGAACCGGCAGAGCCGTCTCCCGTATCCCCCGTGTCCCCGGCGGCGGTACTCATCGTGCTGGCCAGGGTGCTTTCGGAAACATGTGCCGTGGCGGTCGCATGTTTGCTCCGACCAAGATCTGGCGCCGCTGGCACCGCAAGATCAACGTCAACCAGAAGCGCTACGCCGTGGCCTCCGCTATCGCGGCCTCTGCAATCCCCTCCCTGGTGATGGCTCGAGGGCACAGAATCGAGTCCGTTCCCGAATTGCCCCTGGTGATTAACGACAGCGCCGAGGGCGTCGAGAAGACATCCGCTGCGATCAAGGTGCTGAAGGACGTAGGCGCCTACACGGACGCCGAGAAGGCGAAGGACAGCCACGCTATCCGTCCTGGTAAGGGTAAGATGAGAAACCGCCGCTATATCTCTCGCAAAGGTCCTCTGATTGTGTACGGAACCGAAGGGGCTAAGCTGGTGAGGGCCTTTAGGAACATTCCAGGAGTGGAAGTGGCCAACGTGGACAGGCTCAATCTGTTGAAGTTGGCCCCGGGAGGGCACTTGGGGCGGTTCGTGATTTGGACAAAGTCGGCGTTCGAGAAGCTTGATTCCATCTATGGATCCTTCGACAAGGTTTCTGAGAAGAAAAAGGGTTATGTGTTGCCTAGAGCTAAGATGGTGAATGCTGACTTGTCAAGGATTATAAACTCTGATGAGATCCAGTCTGTGGTTAGGCCTATTAAGAAGGAGGTTAAGAGGGCACCACTCAAGAAGAATCCACTGAAGAACTTGAATGTGATGCTGAAGTTGAATCCTTATGCTAAGACTGCTAGGAGGATGGCACTTTTGGCTGAGGCTGAGCGCGTTAAGGCCAAGAAGGAAAAGCTTGACAAGAAGAGAAAGCCTGTTACTAAGGTATATTGTTTATTCCTTTTCTCTTTTTGCGTATTGATTTAACAATGTCTGAGATTATATCAGTAAGACCTTGCTGATTTTGTTCTCTTAAGATTCTTTTGATTAATCATATTATCAATGTTCTGTCCGTTGATGGGCTGTTGTGTTTTGGCTTAGATTTGTTTTTAGATGTTGATCTTGTCCCATTACTTTGAACCTGCTATCATACGATGTTTTGGATAAATGTATGTTGCTCCTTCTTGTTGTACTATGCGTTTTTGGATTCTATTTCCATGAGGAACATGTCTTTGTAAGTGGAATTTGTGATCTTTGTGTGTGCAATTGCTTGACGGACGTAGGATTTGGTTTAATATGGGTTCTGGCTCTCATTTATTGTACTTTCCTGCATGGTTTTGCAATTGTATGAGTCGTGGTTCTTAAATTCCAAGTGCAAGAATGACTGATGACCTGGTTTATTACTTATGTTTTTCATGCGTTTAACAAACTGCATTTTCTCACTATGAATATTTCTTATGTGTCATTCATTTTTCATCAAAATCTGCTTGCTCGTATGTGACATTGAGGTCCAATTTTTGTGGAGTCTTCTACCCTCTTGGGTTTACTTCTTGTATAATAGCTTAAGTCGTGATCAGTGTAAGTATAAACTTGTGTTTATTGCTTTTTGCTGAACTATGTTCAATGCATCCTTGTTCTTCCTTAACTTTTCAGGAGGAAGCAGCAGCAGTTAAGGCAGCAGGAAAAGCATGGTACCAAACTATGATCTCAGATGGTGATTACACTGAATTTGAGAACTTCTCAAAATGGTTGGGCGTATCTCAGTGATTCTGAAGTGTTTATTGTATCGTTTTAGTCAATTGTCAACTTTTCATTAGTTTTTGGTTTTGGACATGAAAGAGAACGAGTGGGAAGGAAATGAGCAGAATGGTGAAAATGTAGAGTTGGAAATCCCTTTCCTACACGGTTTTGGCGTTTTGTTAGACCAAAGAGTTTATTTTAAGATTAGAACCATAATTAAATACTGTAATACTTGGGTCTTGTGTTTTGGAGAAATCAATCAGATTGGTTCCTCAGTTCTAACAATGGTTTGTTTTGATGTGTGGATCTTTCACTGATTTTGCTTAGTTCTTCTTTGATATGTGGATCTTTCACAGTGACGTTATAGTAACTATTGAGCCCAGTTCATTGGTTTCTCAATCCTCAAGCCTCTGGTTGATTGCATTCGAGCTATCTTTCCAATTTTCCTATGAACCTTTTCTATTTGGATCCTTTGACTTGGACCTTTCATCATACTTCTTCCAGCCACTATAAAGAGCAGGTCTCAATTTCACAAAACACGTCTACTTCTAAGAAACTGTGGTCATGTGTTCCATTTTCTCGGTGATCATTATATCAAAGTGTCGTATACTTGAAGGGTTGGAATTACTCTGCCCTAATCACTCACAAATTAGGCGTGGATTTCATTTGGGTATATTTATATGCTTGCTTTGTATGATATTGATGTGCTCCGAGATGGAACTAAGTCGATTGTGTCAATGTCTTCAGCTGTTGGAATATGAAAGCCATGGAGTGACATCTTTTATCTTTTTATATTAGTGTAGTTTACTTCAAGGAAGCCTCTTTTTCTTTCACAATCAGTCCTTTCATGGCCCAATTTTGAATTATTTATTTAAATAAAACTCCACTTCTATTTGATGCAATTTAAAGTATCTATCAATTAATTAAATATTAATATTTAAAATTATTATTTTATTGTACTTGTGTATACAAATTTTGATTGGAGAATTTTATTTAAAATTGGTATGTTGTATGGATAAAGTTATATGCATATAGTAAGACTAATTCATGCATAAAAATTTATACGTCCTACCTTTAAGATAATTGTTAGTTAAATTGTATTTCAAAATTTTCATTTTATCTATAATTAATCTACATGTAGAACAAAAAAATATAATATGTGACATTATAAATAATAATAATTTTAAGATATAATAATATGTCATCACCATTGTTTTTGTTAAATACTTGATACACAAAATTATACTTACTTAAAATATAAACTTAGTTAATATATTAAATAGATTATGTTAGTTTATTGAAACAATAATAACAACATACTATGAAAAGCGTGAGGTTGAGATTATTGTTTAGAATACCGTTATATACTGTTCACACACACACACACACACACAGACTCACCTCCATTCTCTCTCACTATCTTGCACTCTCGTCTCCAATCTCTCTCCCTCATTCTCCTCTCCATCTCCGAAGATGCTTCTCCCTCTATGATGACAAGACAACCACTAACCACCGCACCACACGACTGTCATCTTCCTCCACTACCACGCGAACCCGCCACTACCGAGCCTCCTCCATCAGGCTTCAACCCTCCTCCACGAGGACCACCATGCCACCACTGAACGTCCTTCACGCCTCTGTCATCAGCTACTCTCCTTTTGTCCTCCATGCATCCGTAGCTACTAGATCTATAATAATACTTTATTTAAACCCAACCGACCAAAAAATTGATTGTGAATTTGTTTGGGTGTGTTTTCACTTTTCAATTGATTTTTTCTGCTTAATTGCATTTGTGGTTGTGAATGAGTTAGAAGTTAGAATCAAATTGTGAATTGGATTTGTGATTTGTGTTGGTTAGATACTAGATTGGAGTTGAATGAAATGAGTTTGGTTCATTGGTTGTAGTTTGGTTCATGTGAGATTCATCTTAAATTTTTTTTATCATTGAAATACAGGACATGCATGAATTGAAAGTTAGAAAATTTGAACTTAAATTAAAACCTTAAAAATGAGAATGTAAAGACTTTAAAGCAAATAATTAATTGACATATTCTTAAAATTATTATAATGGTATTTGAATATTGGGTAAATAATTAATTGAGTATAATAATAATTCAGTTGTGCTCTTGTGGAAGAGTCGAATATGAGGTTTTGTAATTTTAATTATTGTATAATAAATAAGCAAAAAAGGTAAAATCTATATCTCTAAATTGTCTTTATCTCAAAATTAGTCCATGTCATCAAGTCTCAACATATTCACCTTTATTTATCCCAAAATTAGTCTATCGCATAATCTTTACATATTCAGAATCTTATTTTCTTATTTTTCCCTTTTTATCTCATATATAGTACCTTAGCATTATGTCTTTGGATAAGTGTGAAAGTTTCCTAGTCCATCTTAATGAAAAAAATTACTCAGCTTGCGTATTCCATTTCAAGATATTTATTAAAAGCAAAGATTTATGAAGATATGTCAATGACAATAATCATATTCCTGAAAAAAAACAAGAATAAAGATGAACATGCTAAGTGAAGTTTAGGATGTTTAAGTCATGTCTTGAATTTTTAGATTTGTTAAGTCATCGACTTAAATCTTTGAACCTTCAAGACTACAGAGTATAACATTGTACGATGATTATAAATTTAGCATGAATTTACTACTCTCTAATAGGAAAGTCTCTATTTTTGAATTTTACTCTAGTTTCATGAAAATTTACTTCTTTAGGCTGAATGTAAAGAGTTAAGGAGAAAGAGAGTGAACAGACTCAATAATGGTGGTGAGTGAGTGAATGAGTTCATGTCTAATCTGGACCATTCAATCCTGTCTTTGTCCAGGTGGGATTCGTTCATTCGTTCTTCACTCAATCTTTACTCTTTCTTTTTTTCTAACTAATGTATTTCTCTTTTAGTGCTTACAATTTATCTCCTGTTATGGACTTGGCAGAAAATTCCAGCTTTGGAATGCCATTTTCATTTGCCACCCTCTTCTAAGACATTTTTTCCTATTGTTTTGTACGTTTTATTGGGTGTGATGGGGATCACATATACTCCATCAACTATAACTCAGAACCAACCAAAAGCAAAAGAAATATGAAGATTCAACGATGAAGATGGAAGAATCGGAAGCAGAAAAGGAGGGGACAATACAAAGCTCTCGATGATGTAAGTTTCAGACACAAATGACTTAGGACAAAGCCTCATTCACGTGACAACACAAATATCTGCAGTGGCATATACGAAGTCGTTTAACACAAGTCAAAACATAACCTATATCACTGTCTAATTACATGCATTGGGAGGCAACAAAACGCAGCAGCCACAACACAATACGAAAAGTATATGAAGGCTCATTAAAGTCACGTGGAAGGCACATGAGGGATGCCCAAATTCAAGAGAGTCATCCGAAAGCCTCTTCCCCATCTTCATCAGCTATAAAACAAAACAGAGACTTCAGACTCAGGCAGAACATACATACAGAAAATTTCAGTCTTCATTCACTTGTGTTTTTCAGCTTTTTAGAAGTGCAAAAATAATCAGTGTGAGGGAAAAAGAGATAAAAGAGTGCTAGAGTACCAACCTGTTTTGGGTACTAGTGAGCTTGAGAGGCTCTTGTTGCAGGTGTTCAAGGAACACTCAATCTTTGTATCTTCTTCCTCACTATCTTCTGCTTTAGTGATATTTCCTACACCACTATCAAAGTGGGAACCTTGGATGTAGGTAGCTTTGTGCTATCGAACCAAGTAAATCTGTCTTCTTTAATTTCTGCAAGTTATATTTCTGCAAAATTACCAATCGTTGTCAAGTTTCTGTTTAAAGAATTTCAGAACAGCAGTAGAAATCCCAACATTGGGTTTTCTAAAATTTGTGTTTTTTGTACGTTTTTTGCTTTTGAGCTCAGCCTCTTGTTTGTCAATCTTAGTTTGTCACAAGTTTTAGTATCTCTTTGATCGGTTTTCTCCTGTATGCCTATGATGTTTACATTTAGCTCTCCAGAAAACGGGAGAAAGAAAACAAGTATTTTACCATTGTTTCTGTGATAAAGTTGTGATTTTTATCCTTCTTGGGTAGATCTGGACGTTATTTGTATAGATCTGTACATAGGGCATGTTTTGCGATGATATTTTTGATTTCTTTGTGTTTTGTATTTATTTTTTGATTTCTTTGTGTTATGTTATTTAAATATTGTCGTTGGAGAGTTTAGATTTTGTTTCAAGGAAGTTAGTTTTCGGAGTCAAATTGGTTTAGTTGACCTCACTATTACTAAATCTTCTGAAGTTGTTTCTGGATTTTGCCTACTGAGGAACTTGTTTAAATGCATCCTGCTTGGCATTTGTGATTTTGGGCTTTCCTCTAGTCCTGTGAAGCATATGGGTATTTTCTTAGACAACTCAAAATAGGTAGATTGCATCTCTTTTATGTGTTAATGTCCAGATTTGGGGGCTTGATGTCAGAAAAGTTGCATTGTTGAGTACTTCTACCTCATCTGAGTTAATGCTTTGGCTGTGTTACTAAAGTTGAGATTTTTATGAAGTGAAACAAATTTTAGTAAGGTGTCCCCGACAATAGAGTCGTCATCACCAAAGGTCTCTGCATATGGGTTTTGCAAAGCTTTGGGAAAGCCGCCCAAGAATCATAAGAAAAAAAGGCGTTCAAGGTAGATCACGATAACTTTTTTTGGAGTGTCTTTCCTTGTCCCTGTAATGTCTACAAACAACTATAAGTATCGTGATCATGCTTCTTTTATCACTCTTAGTTTTAATAAACATGTTGTATGATCTGGTCACTCTCACGATGTTAGACCTTCTCTCACCTCCTCTCTCTAGGTACATTTGTTTTCTTCGTTTGGATTAGGAGATCGGTGTTTTTGATTTCGATTCTTAGATCTGTGATTTTTTGATAATGTTGTCGTATTACGTTGATCTGACTAACTTCTAGATATGTCCTCTATTATATGCTACATTGTTCTGTTCACGTTTTCTTCCCATATTAATTTTACGCTAACCCTTTTTTCATTTCTGCCACTGCCTCAACCACCAGCCCTCCAAAATTTTGAGTCCAAAGATTTTTTATTTTTTATTTTTATTTTTGTATTACTTTATTCAAAAAATATTTTTATTATTCATTTTTTCATGCTTTTATATGTATATATATTTAAATATCTTTATACCACATTTACATATGGGTTTACTGGAAACAGTCTCTCTACTTACGTAAGCATAAGGCTGCATATTATCAGACCTCCTCAAATTCCACATTAGTGCGGGATTCAACTGGGTGATAATGATGATAAAGAGTTAAAGATATCATTTATATTGCATTGCCTCATGAAGGGCTTAGCACTACTAATTTTGTTGATGAAAATATTAAAGAATTAATTTCTTACAAAACTAATATCTTCATTTATTGTTATAGATAAATAGAAGGAAGTTCAAGTACTCCTGATCAAACTGCTTTAGGAAGATATAATGATCTAACTTAGGCTCATGTTGCATTAGTCCCAGATATGAAGAATCATACAATTTGCTTGTTTGTAACAAGCATTTGAAAGATGGAGGAATTACCCGATTGAAGAAACATTTAGCTGAGGTTAAAGGAGATGTAAAACCTTATAAAAAAGTAAGTCATGATGTCAAGTGACAAATGAAAACATTGTTTGAAAAATATTAACATGAGAAAGATAGAAGGAAAAGGTTGAATTTTGAAATTGGTAGTGAAAGTTCGTTTGCTAGTTTTCGTGGTGATTGTGAAAATGTTAAAGGTAGTAGTGATTGTGGTAATGGTAGTGTTCCATCTCAAGTCTAAAAAGAAGTGAATGTTACTCCTAAACCTAATGTAAGGAAAAGAAGAAGGCATATGATTAGTTTTTTTGCATCGCGAACAACTTCTAGAGTCCAACCTTCAATTTGTAGTACAATGCAATTAAGACATGCGACTCACAATGTTGATATAGTAGTAGCTAGATTGTGATATGATACAGGTTTATCATTCAATGCTTCTCAGTCTTATTATTATCAACTTATAGTAGATGCAATAGCTTTTTACGGTCCGTGATACAAAGATCCTTTGATTAATAACTTAAGAGGTAAACTTTTGAGTTGTTAAGTTTTTGAAATTAAAAGTTATTTGGTAGAAAGAAGAGTGAATTGAGCTACTTTTAGGTGTTTAATCATATATGATGGTTGAACAAATAGGAGACAAGAGTCTATTATTAATTTTTTTAGTTTATTATGCAATTAACTCAATGTTTTTTAATTCTATTGATGCATTGGGCCTTATTAGAAATACTGATACTTTGTTGGAGATATTTAATGAAGTTATGAATGAAGTAGGACTAGAAAAAATTGTTCAGTTTATTATTGACAATGATGGCTCTTATAAAGTGATAGGAAAAAGGTTACAGAATAAGTAAAAAAAAATTTGTACGTTGCATTGACCTAATGCTGGAGAATAAAGGGGATATTAGGTATTTTCCTATTATTGATGAGACTACGCAAAAAGCTAAAAAGGTGACCAAGCTCATCTATAATCATGCATGGGCATTGAATTTAATGAGAAAGAAATTTACCAATGGTAGGAATTGATGTTGCCTTGCTTTGACGAGATTTGCAACAAATTTCTTGTCACTTTAGTCTTTTGTTATGTTGAAGAAAGAGTCAAGACAAATGTTTACAAATGATAAGTGGTTGCAACTCAGTATGCTAGGTCTAATACTGGAGTGGAGGTTTCCATAATTATACTAGAAAGATAGAGAATTCTGGTCTCATTGTCAATTTGTTATCCGAGTTTGTGAGTCTTTGGTGAAGACACTTCACTTAGCTAATAGTAAAGCAAAGGCAGCAATGGGATTTGTTTTGTTATCATGGAAAGGACTAAGAAAACAATCAAGGTCAATCTGAAACATAGGCCTTATTTGTATACTATATCTTGCAATCATCAATGAGAGATGGGAAAGACAACTTTCTTCTTTGTTGGTTACAGCTGGGGATTTTTTAATCCTAGTGTATATTTTAGACTGGATTTTAGAAAGAAAGATGAAATTAGTAAAGGAATGTGATTCACTATTACAACAATTGTTGGTCATGATGCAAGATCTCTTAAGCCCATAAATGGAGCTTTATAAACAGTGTGGTGAAGATTTTGGATTATTGATTGCTATTCGACAAAAAGTAAAACTTTCTCCAGATATTAGATATTTCCTTTTTCTTATTTGTTAAAAATTAATGATCACTTTATTTTGTTTGTAATGCTACTTTTGTTATCTTACGACTTACAGTTTCTTGGTGGGATCAATTCAAAAGTGGTGTTCCAGAATTGCAAATGTTTGCAATTTATATTTTAAGTTAATGTGTGGGTGCAACATGTTATGAACGAAACTAAAGCATGTATGACAAGAGAATGAATTACTTGGTATTTGTTCGTTACAATTTAAAACTTAAGGAAATGTATGTTATTATCATTATTAATTTCGATATAATTTCATATAATTTTCCTTTATTGTTTACTAGGAGTCTTAATAGCATAAGTAGCTCAATAGATCCAATCTCTATTGATAATCTTGATCTTTTGACGAATTAAGTTTCTGAGAAACCATATTTGATCGACGTGAATGAATTTGAAGATAATCTAGGTTGGGAAAGCATTGACATGTCATTTGATGCATTAGATTTGAATGATGATGATGATGAGGCTCTTCTCAGTGATGAAGATTTTATACTAAATGATAACTGGAGTCAGTATAGTTATCGAGGGTATCCTCCCGTAAACGATTGAATGAAGTTTTAGGTTTTTGTTTTTCCTCTACTTTAAATTTTACTTATATTTGATGCATATGTTAAATTTTATATATGTAATGTAATTATAAATGTTTTGTTATAGGTTTCATTTCTACTTGGTTAGCTCTTCATCACAAACTCTTATAGTAAATTATAATAGTTTGAGAGTTAAGGATATTTATTATTCTTTTTATTGAATATTTTGATTTAATTATTATTTATTATATGATGAAATTGTAATATTTTAAATACTTTGTATTGTTCTTAATTTTATATTTGTATGATGATAATTATCCTTTTTCATATTAATTGTTGTTATTATTTATATGTGAAATATCTTAAAATTATTATTATTTTATATTAATTGTGGTTATTATTTATTATTATGATTTTTAGAAACAGAGTTGATGTAAACTTATAAAGTATACAATACAACAGTACAATATGACAATAAATTATTTTCAATTTCTAAAAAAATTCACAAACTATTTTATAAATTTAAAAAATTACTCGAAGCGGTGCCCAATATTGATGAGTACCGGTAGAGTATTGTACCAGAGCTCAATCCAGCACAACAAGCTTTTTGCATATAACAGAGGTTGGTTGGGCAATGATTTCTTCGATGATCGTCTTGACAGTGACAGATTTGGAGATTTAGGTTAAAGATTGAAAACGACGAGGTATGTTGTTCATTTGTTGAAATGACGTTGTCTCAATTTTATAATGAAATGATGTCGTTTCAATAATCAGATTGACTTATGTTAATTACATTGACGTGTCTAATTAATAAGGGTCTAATAATAAGTGATAGTGTCATGTTAACAAAGATAATAGTGAGACTAACGTTGGGCTAAAATTAAAAAAAATAAAAATTTATGTATTTTATTGCTACTTTTAAACTCAAACTATAATTGAAAAATTAAAGAAAGTTTAAGCTTTTTTTGACAATTAACCCAAATGGGAATAATAACATCTTAAATCATAATTAAGTAAAGTTTTTCATAATTTTTAGTATACAAAAATAACAACAATATTTAGTATAAATTCTGCCAATGCACAAGAATTAGAGAGATCTAATAGTACGTAACCTTACTTCTAATTAGTTAAGAGTTTATTTCCAAATTTTGTTTGAATATATGAGTTCTAAATTTTGTTTATATCCTATCACAACTATGCAATTTTAACTTAATATAATGTAAAACATGATTTTTTAAATATTAATTAAATATGTAATTTTCATTTTAATGTTTCACAAAAGATTTGAATAAACTCATACTATTATATTTATTGCTATTTTTAAGACTCCATGAGTAGTTAAGTATTATTTTAATACCATTATGATGTAAATAGTATTATTTTAGTAAAGTTATAGTGTAAAACACCAAAGTAGTCTTGTAAGAAGATGAGAAGACTGGAATCTTCTGCCGGTTAAAAGATGCCAAACGATTAGACGGCTAAATCGGTGGGATCGAAATCCTTAAAATGGCATGATTGTATAGAGTCGTGAAATGAATCCTTAAACTGCAATGAGTACCAGAGGGTCGACCCATGACAAAAAGAACATAAGACTTAGGACAAAACAAAGAAGTACGAAGATCAATGGTTTGAGAAACTTAGGCCAATCAGGTTCACACGCGCGGCCAAATTTAGGTTCCCCCGACAACTCAATTCTAGTTGGTGCGGTCTGGTCACATTCCCTTAACATCCACTCTTTCTGGTTCAGTTTACCCTTTTCATCAACAAAATTATAGCTGCTCTAGTTCTATGAAAGCAATAGAGTCCTAATCTCATTTTATTCTATATAATTAAATTTAAAAAGATTTAGAGAATAAAATTTTAAGTACAAAAATACTAAAGAGTGTTAAAAAAATATTTAAATTAAACAGATTATCTGTCATAAGAAAAGAATAAACTACCGAGAGAACTGTTAGTGAATATATAAAACTAATTAAGTTGGCCTCATACAACAACCTAAGCTATTGTGATGAAACAGTCACTTAACATAATATCAGAGACTTTGTGATCAAGTGGTCGCGAGTTCAAATCCTACCACCTACTTATTATTCAACATAAGGTAGAGTAAATCTGTGCAAGTTTCAAACTCAAAAGATTTTCACTTGAGGATGTGTGTTAATGAATATATAAAATCAATTAAATTTGCCTCACATGACAGCTGAAGCTATTGTGGTGAAATGGTTATTTAACAAGAACTTGAAATAATAATAAAGTTTGTACTTTTTAACGATTAAAAAATTCAATTGGTTATGCCAGTTCAATCTTGAAAATATTACACTTTTCGACTTTTCGATTCGATTTGTCAGTTTTCATGTATTAGTAAGTTTTTGTAAACAAAAAAAAAGTCAGTTAATTTTTATTTAATAATTTTTTTAATTAAACTTCATATTATTCAATTAACAAAAATAATCACTTTCAATCATATTTTAAATTCTTCAATTTTAACCAGTGTTTAACTGATTTTATATCGGTCTAATATCGTTTAGATATTTTAAATTTTAAATATCTATAAATTCTAATAATTATGAATTTATCAACATAAAAACATAAACAAAAGAATGAAATAATTATAAATAAATTTTTTTACTATTATTTTATTAAGTTTTTCCAATTAATTTTAGAAATTTTTAAATTAAATAAGATTATACGTACATCAAAAGTTAAAAAGCATCGAAAGTTGAAATATCACAAGCTAAATTGACAGATGAACGGAAAAAACAAAAAGTACACTTAGAAGTTAACAGTATTGAGACAACAAAGAAGGAATGTGAATGTCTTGAGTAGCGACACATGAAACTTGTGATTAACAGAGAAGAACTGGTCTAATCTTAAGTTTACCTCCCTAATTAATCACTAATCACAATTAGTACATATTTAGCCGGCTCAGGCTAGATTCCCTGTTCGGCTATACTAATCCCCAGTGCTTAGTACTATAATTAACCGTAATCCTCTCACTAATTACATTGCGATTTATTTATATCCCAGACACTCTCAACTCACTCTTTATGATCTCGTCTTCGTGGCATTTTAGGCGCTAAGACTTAAACGGCGTCGTAATGCTGGATCTTAACTTGAGCATGGTTTCCGGTGAGTCCAACACGGCCCGGAAGAGGAAGAGGAAGAGGAAGCTTAAGCTTCTCGAGCTTTTAAGCTACCAAATGGAGAGTTCAGGAAGCCTCAATTCCTCCACCGTAGTCAATGCTGCTGCTACTGCTGCTGCCGGCGACGAGGACTCCTGCTCTAACGCCGACGCTTTCAGCTACAGCTGTAGTATCATGAGCAAGGAGGTCGGAGGAAGTGTTGTCGGTGATCGGACTATCGAGCTTTTTCCGGTGGACGTGGAGCGCTCTCGGCGTTTGGATCTTGAGTGCAAGGAGGCGGAGTACGATGGCGGTGGGGAGCAGAGGATTGTGGGTCAGAGGCCTCAGGTTAAGAAGAGTCGGCGTGGACCAAGGTCTAAGAGCTCACAGTATCGTGGCGTTACGTTTTATCGGCGAACTGGTCGCTGGGAATCGCATATATGGTTAGTTGATCGTTAGTTCTTGAATTTTCTTTCTTCTTAACTTTTTTTTTGTAGAGTAATTTGAATTTCATCAATGAAGGTTGTTTTTTGGTGTTAAGTTTGAACGTGTATCGTTTTTTGTGCAGGGACTGTGGGAAGCAGGTGTACTTGGGTAAGCATAGAAGAGTAAATGTTTAAATTCTAGCTATCTCTTCACTGATTGGAGATCAACGTTAAATCTTTGTATCTGATTGCTAGTTTTTTGTTTTACGGTTCTTTGGTGATTCCAGGAGGGTTTGACACAGCTCTTGCTGCTGCTAGGTAATCATGAGAGGACATCAGATTATAATCTGTTGTTTAGTTCATGAGGAGACTTTTGATGGTTTCATGGGTTTTGGGTTTCAGGGCATATGATCGAGCAGCGATAAAGTTTCGTGGGGTTGATGCAGATATCAACTTTGATGCGAGTTATTACGAGGATGATATTAAGCAGGTGAGTTTTTGATTCATGTTTTACTTTTTTGTTTGTTTTCGTAGATGCTATGTTAAGAATCCTTGTCTGTTTTGATTTTGTTGTCAATGGATGTTGGGTCTGATTGGATTCAGATGAGCAATTTTACCAAGGAAGAATTTGTGCATATTCTTCGGCGGCAGAGCGCGGGGTTTTCGAGGGGAAGCTCGAAATATAGAGGAGTGACGCTGCATAAATGTGGCAGATGGGAGGCTCGTATGGGGCAGTTTCTTGGCAAGAAGTGAGATTTTTCTTCTCTCTGCGTATGGCTTGATCATTTGTCTCTTTTCAATTTCTGAACATTTAGTTTTGTCCTCATTGAGATTGTCATCTACAATGCTGTCCCTAAGATTGTGTTTCACTCCTAAGCTGTATGCTGTTTTGTCCCTGATATTGTGTTTCACTCCCAATATATGCCATTTTGTCATGAAGTAGGAAAATGAACTAAAAACATGAGAGTTACTGAGAGTTGGATACATGTTCTAATGATTTTTATTGGTGGCATTCATTTGTTTCCTGCAGGTATATCTATCTTGGGCTATTTGATACTGAGATAGAGGCTGCAAGGTCCCGCCGATCCTGAATTGGATCTTTTTATGAATAAAGTCTTCATTTTTCTTAATCAGCTGCTTAATTTCAATTGGACGTTGGTTTTCGTTTATTAGCAGGGCATATGACAAAGCTGCCATCAGATGCAATGGAAGCGAAGCAGTGACCAACTTTAAGCCAAGCTCTTATGAAGAGGAGATTCTATCTGAGGACAATAGTAGAGGTTTAATACTAGTCTCTTTGTCAGGAATTCTTAAGTAATCAACTGGATTTAGATTACACCAATAACTTAATCTTGATGCAGATGGCACCCAAGATCTCAATCTGAACTTGGGGATTGCACCACCTGATATATATCATGGTGCAAAGATGAACAGCAACCTAGAGACGTTTCCGCTTGAAAGTGGCTGGGTTGACGTTTCTGGGAGGGCACCAACGGTAATAATGAAATCAAATTATGATATTTAGCTAAGTTCCTAGGCGATCCACCTCGATATGTTGAGCGAGCTTCCTTGATATTTCAATTTTAGCTCAGCTAAGTATACTGGCCATGGTCTTAGGTTGGTTCACTTTATTGTGCCTTTTCAGATTCTGAGCTTCGCACCAACAATTGATAATCAGTTACTGCATAGCCCTTCAAATGCATCAGATCATCCCTGTACATGGACTGGTATAAGTTCCAGTATCTTTCCCATCTATAAGGTAATGCCCTCTTGTACTACTTTTCACCCCCGAATCTTCTTGTCCTTTTTTATTTAATCTTGAAAAGGAAATGATCGTTCTATTTGATTTAGTTTTCCAAAGCTCTGTATTGAACTAAAATTCCACCAACTATTCTTTTGCACAGAAAAGAGCAATAGAGAAGAGTTTGGAAGCAGATTTGTTGACAAAATGGGCATGGCAAAGCCAAGGGTTCTCGAGTCAACGGCCTCTCTTCTCTACTGCAGCATCATCAGGATTCGCTTCTTCAACAATTACAGAACCTTCAGCTGCAGCTTGTCAACTTCATCTTCCTAAGTCTACACGACATCTTTTTGGCTTCAACGACCAATCACTAACCCCATTTCCCTTTTCTTCTTGAAGCTTAAAGGTCTTAGGCAACTAGGCATACACAGAAACAGTCATTGACTTCTAATCACATTCACACGTACACCTCCACTTCTCTCCAAGTATTGTTATTTGCAGCTTTCATCCTAAAGCGTATAGCTTGGAGAACTTGGACCCAGATGCCATGAGAATCACGGAGAACTAATGGTCATCTCCATTAATCGCAAGTCATTTCCTGTCATGGGAGATGGGACCCCTCTTTTTCCTCGGCTTTATGCAAATTCCGCATTCCTCGGCTTTGCATTGGGACAGCACACTCTGCAAAGAATGAAAAGAGGGAGTCCTAACCCTATCTCCTCTGTATCAGCAACCATGAACAGCCTGTTGTACCTTTTTCTACAGTAACAGTAGTAGCATCCTGTTACTACTTATGACCTTCGTAAGGTCACGGGGGGCCTCTTTCCACGTTGGGTTTTGGACTATGCCTTATTATGGGTCACTTCAATGCTTATCTTGGACATCGATCTAGCTCCATTTTGTCTGGTTTTCTAAGGGTTTCTTCTGTTTCAGTCTCAGGTTGGCCCCAGCGCCCACTTTTTACTGCTTTCCCTATAAAAGGGAAAAGCACAGGCACGAGTTTGCTGGGAATGGCTTCTTTGGAATCTAATTTAATACTAAAACTCTAAATTCATCCATTTTTTACAATCCTTTTATTTCATTCTTAGTCGTATTTGCAATGCACAACCCCCTAATAAAAAAGTGAGTGGAAGAAGTTCAGTAGCCCTATTCTTTTTTATGCAATTGAAATTAAGAAAACAAAACAAAAAAAACAAAGAAAGGGGCAGCTAATGACGTTCATAAATAACGCCAACCATATCAACTAACAAAGCAGACCCAACCTCAGGAGGAGAAGTTTCTAAGAAATGGAAAGAGGTAGAAGATCGACTACCAAATTTTGCAAGCCCATCAACTACATGATTTCTTCGCGCAGACAGTAGTGAATAATCTTAACATTTCAATACTAATTTAACATTGCTGAAATATCACCTAACAAGTTAGCACGAGGATGAATTAAAAATTTTCCATCTCGAACCAACCGGATAGCTTCTTAAGAATCTGAACAAAGGACAATACGCCTATGACCCATTTCTCAAACCGAGATGAGACCAAAAAAAATTGCAGACAACTTCGCAACCATATTAGTAGCAGTTCTAATGTTACCATAAAAACCCCATAGCCAAGTACCAGCAGAATCACAAAGAACACCTCCAAATCCAGCTTCACTCGAATTGTCCCGTGAATTTCCATCAACATTAACACAAAGTTCATCAGCAACAGGAAATTTTCAGACAACTTAACTGTTAGGAATTTATACCTTTCAAACCTAGACCCAAGGATATTTGATAGACCAAAATATCAGAAAAATAACAACACAAAAGAATTTACGTGGAAACTCCCAAACCGGAGAAAAATCACAGGTACCGAGAAGAAAATCTACTATGTAAAAAATTCTTACAATCATACAATTTTCCCTTTCACCCAATCTCCTAATACACCAACACACCCACAAAGAAATACACAAGACAAACTCTCCAACTCTTACCTCAAAAGAGGAATTTAACTAGAGTCAAATTTGTCATACAAATCCTTGACTTTGTTTGGTGTATTAACTAAGGAGGTAGCCACCTCCTTATATAGGTAAGATCCTTATCTCAATTGTTGTCCCTAACCAATATGGGACAACAAAGGAGCCAATACTCAACAATCTCCACCTTGGTGACTTTGGTTGATCCCACAACCACACTCCACCTTAATGTAGATCTCCTGAAAATAATATAACTCTCACTATAGAGAATTATCATGCTTCATAGCATCATGCTCTACCATAAAAGCATACCCACTCAGAATAAACCAATTATAAGCCTTTTACATCGGCACGTGTCGAAAATAACCTTGCTGAAAAATTATGGTACAACTCCCATGTTTGGCTTTCCTAGAAGTTCATCAGTCATCGACATAAATTCCACCACACACCTTGCATTAATGCCAAATCAGTGCCCGTGTGCAAATTTGTGGACCCGCTAACAGTAACACATCCTCTATCATGACAACTTTGGGATTAGCGACATGCCATGAGGATGTACACGCTCCCCTTTTAGAGAGCAAGATCATCATCCATGGAGACAATGTTAGCGACATTGTCAGTCTCTCCATTAACTGACCCAGAGCCTCTTGTCGAACCCGCTCTACCTCTGGGATAATTTTTCTTCACATGCCCAGATTATTAACAATTCCAGCATACTACATTTTTAGGAACATTTTCACTACCCAGTCTTCTCTCTTCTGAAAAGAGTTTTCCGGCAACTTCAGAAAAAACTATCTTCTCCTTCCCATGAATCAAAATTGGTTTCATGTGATCATATGAAGGTGGAAGAGACCAGATGAGTCTCAAAGCTTGATCCTTATCATCTATACAAACTCCAATTGCCTCCAGTTCAGAGACGGTCCCATTGAGAACACTTAAATGATATAAAATTGTAGTACCTTCTCTCATACGCAGTGTATGAAACTGCTCATTTAGGTACACCCGATTTGAGATACCCTTTGTTTGATACAACTCCTCGAGCTTTTCCCAGAGCTCTTTTGTTGTAGATATTCCATGCACATTTGCAAGGACATTCTTAACCAAACACAATCGTATCCCACTTGCTGCTCTCAAATCCAAGTCTTCCCAATCTTCATCGCTCATACTAGATTTGCCTGTATTGATATCAGAGATCTGTCTACCTTTCAATGCCTTGTGTAACCCCGATTGAATCAAAATATCCCTGACTTGTACTTGCCACAAATCAAAATTGATTCTCCCGTCAAATTTCTCCACCTCAAATCTAAAAGGATTCGAAGTCTTATTTCCTGACATTTTTCCTGTGCTCTTCTGCCTTGATGAATTTTACCGTAGAAATGAATAGTACACTAGGAAAGTTTCCAGGAAATAGAAGTGGGTCACAACGGACACTCTTAAATACCAAGTCTTTCCTTAGCCAAAACTTTCCTAGACATGTACTACCACACTACCACACCAAAACTCTACCGCACCAAATGAACCTTTCTCAAGAAAATCTTTTCTGATGTGAAAGATCAGTCAAAACTGCGACCACCGAGCATACTTAGAATTTTCAAGAAAAACACACATTGGATCTGATACCAATTGTTAGGAATTTATACCTTCCAAACCCACACCCAAGGATATTTGATAGACCAAAATATCATAAAAATAATAATACAAGAGAATTTACGTGGAAACTCCCAAACCGGAGAAAACCACGGGCACCGAGAAGAAAATTCACTATGTGAAAAATTCTTACAATCACACAATTTTTCCTCTCACCCAATCCCCTAATACACCAACACACCCACAAAGAAATACACAAGACAAACTCTCCAACTCTCACCTCAAAAGAGGAATTTAACTAGAGTCAAATTTGTCATACAAATCCTTGACTTTGTTTGGTGTATTAACTAAGGAGGTAGCCACCTCCTTATATAGGTAAGAGCCTTATCTCAATTGTTGTCCCTAACCAATATGGGACAACAAAGGAGCCAATACTCAACACTAACGACTCTCATGATCGGCGCTACTACCCAAATTTCCCAACAAATTATTCCAATCAATGAGCGCACAATTTAATTGAGACATTAAAGAGCAAGCAATCTCTTGATCTCCAAAAATATCATGGTTTCCCATGATCCAAATAAACCATATACCAGTTAAGAAAACAATATCAAGCCAACGTCTATCCCCTAAATTAGAAGAATCCCGACTCCATTTTCTAAACCAAAAAACACAAGATCTAGAATAGAAGTCAGGAGGCAATACACCATTAAAAACATGAAACCATACCTGACTTGCCTTCAAACAGTAACGAAACAGATGCTCCATTGACTCTACACCCGAATTACACCGACGACACATATCGGAACGGTCCAACTGGTGATGGTGATGAAACTCTTGGGTGTGGACTCTCTCATGAACAATAAGTCAAGCTAGGAACCGAACCTTCTTAGGACAACGAATCTTCCAAATCCACATCCAATCAAACCTTGGAATAATTGTAGGACTCACACCAGCATATCGAGTGAGCCAATGTAGCGCCCCCTTACCATAGGGTATCCACCGGAACGCCCGTAGGCCATTCTGATAAATATCCTACGACAAGAGACCACTACCGACAACAACCAACTACACTCCTCATGGCATCGCAATCATAAAACAGTAAAAAGAAACTGGTTACTTTTTAAAACCAAAATGGATTCCATTTCATTCACTTAAAACTCAG
>JANIJH010000004.1:59869262-59899297 GCA_024520975.1 Erythroxylum areolatum | reverse complement strand
TGCAACCAATCAGTAATTATAGAGACTATATGCCATATGCGCATGCCGAGATATAAATTAATATCCCGAACCCGTCCTAATTACCAAAATACCCTTTCCTATAGGAGAGGGGATGTTACAGCCAATCAACAACAGATTTAACCATATAATTCCCATTTGTTGAATTTCCCAAAATATCTTGTCTCTACCTACGAAGAAACGAGGGTGAAAGACCTTGGGAAAAATAACTTTAATTTAGTTTGGGATTTCCGAATTCACCATGCCCCAATCCCACTGTCCATCTACTATTGAAAGAATAAAATCTTGCAAAGGCCCAAAACCTAAAAAATTGTCCCGCCATAAAGAGATCGAGCTACCATCTCCAATTTGATACTGGAAACCCTTGAGAAGTTCACGAGCAGTTTTAACAAGCGATTGCCAACACTTCGAGTCACCATTAGAATTACACATACTTTGAACATCACCTCCCTTAATATATTTCTTTTCAAGCATCTGGACCTAGGGCTTCTTAGAGTTATTAATCAGTGCCCATATAGCCTTACCAAACAAGGCTGTGTTAAAAGTGTGACAGTCCTGTAAACCCAAACCACCTAACCTCTTTTGTTGTGTAACTACAGGCCAACCCATAAGATGAACACCATGGGAATTGCCATTTGTACTCCAAATAAAGGATCTTGTTGCTTTATCCAATTTCTCACACACTGGAGTCAGTAACCAAGTAGTTTGCATAAGATAACTGGGGATAGCATTAATAGAAGCTTTGGCCAATGTTGTACGACCAGTAAAATTTAACAATTTATTTTTCCAACCTGCCAGCTTTAGCTCCACGCGAGACACGAGCTCATCAAACGAGTTTTTATTTAGAGTACCATCTCCAATAAGAAACCCCAAATATTTGCCCATATTATTAGAATAGTTGAAACCCAAGATTTGCCCAAGCTGATCTTGAGTATTTCTAGCAACCCCAGGAGAAGAGAAAAATTTTGACTTAGCCAAATTGGCTGGCATCCTTGACACCTCACGAAATTCATGAAGAACCGATGAAAGAATACGAGGTTGTGAGACTGTTGCCTTTGAATAAAGCAGAACATCATCAGCAAAAAATAAATATGAAATCCTAAGCTCGCCTCTGCTAATTGAGATCGGTTTCCAACAACCATCATGGACCTTTTGAGAAATTAAAGCGACTAACTTCTCCATACACAACACAAATAAATAAGGTGAAAGCGAGTCACCTTGTCTAATACCACCACTAGGTTTAAAGCTTTGAAGACACTCCCTATTCCATAATACAGTCATAGTTGTTCATCGAATACAATTCAAAATCAAAGAATATGTACAATTCGGGAAAAGAAAATCTCTTAAAGTAGATTCCAAGAAATTCCAATTAATCTGATCGTAAGCTTTTTTAAGGTCAATTTTAATCAACATTGAACCAGTGTTGCCTTTGGCTCTACATAAATAATGCATAATTTCCCTGGCCCTGATAATATTATCTGTCGTGCTCCGTTGCGGTATAAAGCTATTTTCGCAAGGATGAATTAACTTATTCATGAGCGATCTCATTCTATTAACTAACACCTTGGTGTTGAGCTTATAGATAACATTACAAAGACTAATTGGGCAAAGTTTGGTAATTCTATCAGGAGCGACCTCTTTAGGGATCAACACAATAAGTGTTTCAGCAATCTTATCATCTATATCACCACTCGTAAAAGCCTACTGCACCATTTCCGTAATCGAACTCCCAATAAAATCCCAATATTTATTGAAAAAAAATGGTTGAAACCCATTTGGACCTGGAGACTAATAATTACCCATATAGAATAATGTTTTTTTAACTTCATCTGCTGACACTTACTCCAAAAGAGACCGATGGTTTCCTTCCCTAACTTATTATGAAAAACCGAAGGCGTACTAATTCTGGTCCCCTCACTATTATCAAACAGATCACAAATATAATTGAAACATCATTTTTTTATTGTAATCCCATCATCACACCACTCCTCCGAGTTCATAAGTTTCAGTTTTTCAATTTTATTTCTTTTACGACGAATAACTGTCGTAGCATGAAAGTATCTAGTATTTCTATCCCCAAATAAAAGGTGTTGCTCTCGACTCTTTTGGAAACCTCTTCTTGAGCTAAGACTTGATTATATTCTGTAATCTCAAGGGAGGTCAATTGGCTAGACATGTGATATTAAAGTTGATCTTGAACCCCCCTAATTCTTGCTAGAAGGTATCTCTTTCGTCTAAAAATGTTACCAAAAATATTCTTGTTGAATTGGACAGCTGCCTTCTCAATCTTCTTAAGGGCTATATTCGAGTGATCTGATTGATCCCAATTACCGTAAATAATACTATCGAAATGTCTATCTGTCAGCCAGATTGCTTCAAAACGAAAAGGTTTATTTTTAGGAACTAAATTATTTCCCCCGTTTTAAGGAGCAACGGACAATGATGCAAATGAACTCGAGGCAAATGGGAAATCACAGCATCTGGAAATGATAGTCTCCAATCAACATTAGTAGCTACTCTGTCAAGCCTCTTGTACACAGGAGGCGTCCTATGGCGAACCCAAGTAAATCTTGGTCCCACATACCCAAGATCAATAAGATCATAGTTGTGTAAATGGTCTTGAAACTTGGCCATTTGTGTTGGAAAAACTCACCCTCCCATCTTCTCTTCTTGGCAAGCCACATCATTCATATCCCCAATAGCCACCCATGGCTCATTGCTTGACCAAACATTAGATTTTAAATGGTCCCAAAGCATATCTCTAGTCGTGGGAACGGGATTAGCATACGTTGCAGAGAGCAAAAAACTAACACCATCAGTGCCATTAATCTGCCCAGTTATACACTGCCTCGTAGAGAAAATTTCAGTGAATGTACACACATTGGTTTTCCAAAGCACCTATATACCACCAGAAAAACCATGAGGGTCTTGAATAGCACTCCCATCAAACCCAAGCCTAGACCAGAATCTACGCAATTTAGCAAACTTTACCCTTATTTTAGAAATAACAACAACGTTGGCAAATTGATTTCGGATCAATTCCCTGATGTGTCTACGGGCATCCCTATTACCAACCCCTCACACATTCCAATAAATAATATTGTAATTAATCATAGTGATAATAATAAATTTAAAAAGATAAACAAGAATACAAACTAACTCAAGTTAGTTTTGCATGTTATCATGCTCATCAAGAGCTGCTTCATCTTCCACCATAGCATTGTAGCGTAACATCATCAACAATAAATGGTTGACTAACATCATCATTTAGGATTGGGTTTAATTCCTTGGTAACTAAGTTCGACGGTCAAGTTAGGTGACAATTCAAAGCTTGGGCACTAGAATCCCCTGACACAATGACATTGAGATGCCCCATAATAACAACAGGACTAATTCCATTAAGCATTACATTCTTGCCTGTAGCATCATGAACCATCAAGGAGGTTACAACCTTATTCATTTCGACTTGTACACTAATATGCATATTTTGACAACTTTCCTTTCGAGCAATATAATGAAAAATCGAGTCCGGATTCTCTTTACTTTGAGACTTGCTTCATTAGAAGAATCATGTGAGATATTCTTATCAATGCCCTCTTCTTGTTGATTTTCATCAATAGAGACCCCAGCATCGAGGCAATTATCCTTGATATGGCCATACAACCCACATTGGTAACAAATTTTATGTAGTCCTTCATATTCGACCAAGTAATCCACTCCGTCAATTTGGATTTCGGGATAAGCAGCTTATTAAGGTCTACCTCAATACAAATGCGAGCAAAACGACCTCTGTTTCCTTTCAATGTATTAGCATCCAAACGCTTTGGGATCCCAAATGCCTTCGCCAAGGTGTACAAAACATCCACATTGTAATATTCCAAAGACAATTCAGACAAATGAATCCATACAAGGGCCTTGCTAATCGAGGTTTCTAAGTGTTTGAAACTAAAGTTCCAATCTCGCACCACAAGGTAGTGATCTTGTATCATCCATGGGTCGTTATCAATCACAAAATCCTTATCATAGGGTTCCACAAATTTTACCAAGAAATAATAAAGACTCATATCAGCCACCTTGATATCTCCTTTAGTGTTCCACATCTGCGAAAGCTTGGATTTTAAAAAACAAAACCCTACTTTGTGTCGCAGGAGTTTGATGAGCGCGAAATCTCCAACGGCTCCTCAAGATTGTTCCTCAAATTCTTATCCACTGACCATCGTGGAAATCTCTAGTTATTATCGCAAAATCCCAACCCCCATCATCTTATTTTCCACCAAATCAATTGCTCCCTTAAAACGAAGCAAATTCGATTCCGTCACGGGGTCAACTCCACCTATGTTCGTAAATGCACCAGTAGCTGTTTTGCTAATCACCAAAGTTGGGAATTGTTCCTCGACCCCGCCTCCTTTATCAGGGGGCTCAGACGACCTTTGCCGCTTGAGATTCAACGTGCCGGACGCCCTAAACACAAACCCTAGGTTTTCTTGCACCATAGTTAAGATACTTACTTTAAAACCATAAACAATGTTTGCCCTATTCTTAATATTTATTTCTTTTTGAATGCTTTGTCTTTCTAAATAAGAGAAGAAGAAGAGAACTGTACTATGATCACACTGAAGACCAAATGACGCCATCACTAATCACAATATAAGTGTCTATAAGCATAATATAATTTTCTTACATTAATATCATAATTTTGCTAGAAACATTATATAAATCGTATTGCTACCTACAAAATGCTCCAGTCACATACTTCTTCTTAACATCATCTATTTTATTTGAGTTGAAAATCATTATCTCTCTTACTTCTGATTACACACAGCAACACCACCAATACTCATTTTGAAGTACATTGATAAAACTTACAAACATAACATATTAAACTCCGAATTATTATCTGAATTATACTTTCGTAAAATATTCATTGCTCATAAATAAATATGAAAGAGATATACATACCTGGTTAGTTATACATGTGTTAATGTCAAACTCTAAATCTTGGTCAATATTTCTTCTATAGGCAAAATGTGCAAATTTAACTAATATTTCATAAAATTACAAGTTAATTTCTAATATTTTGAGGCATTTAAATGAATTCTAACATTTGCAAACTGTTCACATTTGATCGCAAAAATTTAAATAGAGTAAAACCTTGTCAAAACGATTTATGAAAAAAATGCATTTGTCATGAATGAATTAAAAACATCTACTAATGGTCAGTTCATATCTTATTTTGATCATATTTAAGTTAAAATTATACTGTATTACAAGTTTACAATTGAAAATAATTTTATAAATTACTAATTTATAATTTTTTTAATACAGTAGAAGAAGTTGATGCAAATACTTTAGATAAAAGCATAGTTTACAAATTTTTAAATAGCGTTGGAGAACTTGAAGCTTTTGACGATGATGAGACACAACTTTCTTCAGAAATATAATTTTGATTTTTATTGTTATTTTAATATTTATATTAGACTCATATTTATTTATTATTAATTTATTATATAATAATAGACATTGGTGTATTTTTATTTCAACAAAATATTTTATTTTTATTTATTCTTATAAATTTTACTTCTTATTTATTATATACTGGTTTATACCGGTTCACTATCGATTGAACTTATAAACCTTAAATCTTTCATTCGACTAGTTCGCTGTCTGGTTTTTAAAACATTGGTCCCCACAACAAGATAGTAATTGGTAACTTGCGTGATTGCTTTTGTGAAATTTAATGAAACAAAGTTAGAACATCGTAACTAGAAGTGAGGATTTCGTGTGGAGTTAAAAATAAGATTGTTGAAGTCTTAATTATTCTATAGAATTAAAGTTTGTGTATAATTAACAACCCTCCTCCTAAACTCGCAAATCAGAGAAGTTTGTGCATTAAGATTTGTCCTTTTATAATTATAATATTTATCACATTTTTATGTTCATTTTAGAGGATGTTTCTAATTAATAAAGATATATTTATAATTTAAGGTATAAATATTAAACATAGTGAGTGCTTTATTCTCTGAATATGTAAATGCTTAATTGATTGTAAACATTGAAGCTAGAAAATGGAAAGCTACATCATAACAATGGACCACAATATCATGTGAGAGCTAAGAACTCAACAGAACATGTGCCTTGGCTTTTATATCGGACCAAACTGGTTACTGCTTGGGCCAGCCATTGTGCATGCGGAACTATTCTCACTAGTTCAATAGTCAAAAGTATACTCTATAACTGCAACCTACCATATTGACCAGACTGACTTGTTTTGTTCTCTGAAAAAGCTACCGACAAATAAACAATGCCTGCAATTACCCTATTTTCTCCATCGTTTGTAAATTATAGATAAAGCATTTCTACCAAAAAAGTAACAGATGCGTCGACTGACTTGCTTCTCAAGTTGACCACTTAATTGCAAGAGTTGCTTATTTTGTTACTGCACCTTCCGAGTGCCACCCTTTCCTCTTTGAGGATAAGTCGGAGATCTGTTTCTTCAAATTTGTTTTGTAATTTAGTTAGATAATTTCCCTTTAATAAAAAAAAAGGAACTTTAAGACCCAAGCGAACGACGACGTATAAGTGAAAGATCCACAAGAAACGTGTTATTAATATAAAAGGGGAGAAAATAACCAACGGTGTTGATAAACCTCATTGTCTCATCTTGGTCGTCTCCTATCTCCTCTCTTCTCCAGCGTCCGATTCCTTCTCTAAGCCTTCTGATTCTCTCGCGCGCTTTGTTTTTTTTTTTTTCTTTAACAAACTCTCCACTCAGGTAACGTACACTGATTCGCACACGCGCGAGTCCTTCACTCTCCTCTCTCTCCCCCTCTCTCTCCATCCCCCCTCCCATGTTTCATGGCGTTGACCCGCGGTTATTGTTCTGACCTAGGTTTTACGTGGCGGCGATGGCGACGGAGGCACCGGCCAGCCCCGAGAGCGGCGACCACAGTCCTCGCTCGAATTCCAACGTTCGGGAACAGGATAGGTATTTACCGATCGCTAATATTAGTCGGATCATGAAGAAAGGTCTTCCTGCCAATGGTAAGATCGCTAAGGACGCGAAAGAGACCGTTCAAGAGTGCGTTTCTGAGTTCATTAGCTTCATCACCAGCGAGTATGATTTCTGTGAATTTTTTTTCCCTAAGTTCTGTATCGTTTGTTAGATTAGGGATATTAGCGAAATTGTTTTGCTCCGTTTTTAATGATTAATTATCGTTTTAGAGCAAGCGACAAGTGCCAGAGAGAGAAGAGGAAGACGATTAATGGTGATGATTTACTGTGGGCCATGGCTACGTTGGGGTTTGAGGATTACATCGATCCACTTAAGGTTTACCTAAGTCGTTATAGAGAGGTAGCTTCTTTTGCTTACATGTTTCTGTCGTTCTATTCATTTTAAAACGTGCAAAATTGCTGAAGAGACGTTGCTTTCAACAACTAAAATGTTGGACATTTAAATTTCCTGATACAAGATTGTCTTTTTATATCCTTCTGTCTAATTTTTTTATCTCCATGAGATCCATGTAACCGATTCGGTGCTTTTGTTTTGTTGGTCTTGTGGATCGATGGATGATGTAGATGGAGGTATGCAGATTCTCTCTTCAGCATGCATGCCAGTGATTCTAGTTTTGTTATTTTTTCGTGAACTTTTAAGAATTGGGATGTGATGCTAATAGGGTGATGCTAAGGGATCAGCTAAGAACGGAGATTCGTCAAACAAAAGGGATGCTATGCCGAGTTCAAATGTTCAGGTCAAATGGATTTTTTTATCTCATATCACCGTTATGATTAATTTTTCACCATTATTTGAGTTGCCAATATGGTAGATTCATAATTATCAATCTTAGCAAATGGAATTATTCGGCTAACATTTGGCAATTATACATTGCAGATTTCTCACCAAGGCTCGTTCTGTTGATTATACAACTTCTCATCAAGTATTTCTGAGACATTTTTCTATGCAAATTCATAATATTCTAATCTGTGTCTCTTGTATCTAATCCTAAGTATATGGATTTTTTTTTTTCAGTTTAAGGGGAAAACATTAATATGTAGGATTACATGAGTTATCTTGCGATAAAGATTTGACATATGTGTAATATGGTCAAAAAGAAAGAGCAATAAAAGAAAGATTTTGCTAATTGAATCTTCTTACCACCTGTTATGTGAAGTTCCAAATACATAATTAGAGGCTATCGAGGGAATTATCATGGGAAATGTGCAATAAGTTGGGTGCACTACCTTCTACATTACCATTCAGTTGCTTAACAGACTATAATAATTTGTAGTTATTGCAATGAATTTAGGCTGTCGTAGACAACTTGCACAGCGTGCTGCTTTGTACTTTCTGTATCAGCTCATACTTTCTGGCATAGATGCATGTTTGAATGAAACTTAGTACAGCATATGAATATATGTATTGGATTCATTTAGTTCCTGCACTGTAACTGCGATAGGGGCTTCAACACACATTTACTGTTTCTGTGTAAGATTTAAAACTTAGACGACAATCAGTAAAAGTTTAATTCATATTATGGTAGTTATTCACATAGCCATGGGACAATGTGTTTCTCTTATTCAATGATCACACTCTTTCTAAGATAAAGCACGTGTTGATATTATTACAAATTTACCGAACAACATTTCAGCAGTCTGCTACAGCCTTCTTCATCATAGTTCATTTCCATCCTTGCTGTCGCTACTAACACCATCCTTTACAGTTCTCTTCCACCTATGCTATTATACCCTATCATCATCTTCCTTCCCTGCTCTTATCATGGTGGTTATTGCTACCACCGTGCAATTTATACCACTTGCTCTTTCTAGCTTGGAGTGAATCTTGGCAAATAATCAAGTGAAACTGCTTTGAAGCAAATAAAACTTGACATGACTAGGATGCATGGAAGTCTGAGGTTTTGAAATTCTATTGGAATTTGTTTTGTACATGTTGGCTCTCATGGAGTATATTTGCAATTTAAACCTTGTTACTAGCATGCATTGATGTATACACAAGCACTTGTGTGTTCATTCAGTTTGTTAAAGAACAATTGAGTCGTGTATTTTTTTTTTAATACATAAATTGTTGTGCTCTTACTGGATACTTGCCTAAAGGAGGAAGTAGGTTTCTTCCTGGATGATTAATTCCATTTTGTTCTCTGCCTTATTGATCTGCTTGCAGAACTAAAAGTATGGGTAGCCTCAGGCCCAGCATTTGATGGTCCTACGAGGGACAGAGTAGACCACTGCTTTTCTACCAGTTCCATTATTTGGTATTTATTCAAATATTCAGTGGGTACAGCAATTAATGTATTATAAGCATTTATCTACTGCAGAAGCTGACATCTTGGTGCCTATGGTTCTCATGCGTCCAAAGTTATTTACTGAAGGTCTGTATAATTAGGTTGTCATTTGTGGTAGAAGAGTCTGTGATGAATCAACCAGGAAACTTAATATTTGATTATTTGCACAATTTTTCTTCATATATTGTCGGATAATGAAGGATGAGTAGACCATAGAAAATTTGTTTCCCATCTATATACTGCGCAGTTTCAATCGCTTCATAAATTTATACTGTTGGTTGATTGTACCTATTTACCGCCTTCCAAGTAGAATGCAATATCTCACCAGCTTCCAATTAGTGATTGATCGCTTCAGCCAGATTATTAGTAGTTCAATAAGGCCATTTCAGGTTTATCTTGATGTTTGGAGATATTATCTTTTTTGCTTTCATAATTTTGAAGACTTTTGGCTCATCCTCAAAATTTCCTCTCCCCATATATTTCAATATCCTGTGCATAATGGATTTGCATCAGAGAACAAATGGACAATTCGATATGAAACAGGGACCTGATTGTTAGTTACAACCAAACAATCTGCTATCAATGTTGCATCAGAGAACAAATGGACAATTCGATATGAAACAGAGGCCTAATTGTTAGTTACAAATAAACAATCTGCTGTCAATGTGACCAACGATTTCAGCAACTTCGACTCTACTTCACTTTACTAGTTAATCATGGGGACCGTGTGCTTGCTTACAGGCATTAGTTCTCTGCCAGACAAAAGCTACTTTGGCGTGATCTCCTTCTTCCTGCTGAGGGGGGTGATGCTATCTAAATTTCAAGGCAGAAGGTAATTTTTCTAAGCTGAAGCATGATTTTACATCTCTTGATACAAAGCTTGAACTTGATTATTTGGTGGGCCCAATTCTACAGCAATGCCTTGCTTCTGTGGTAAAGTTATAGACTTTGTTTGATCGGGCAAGCAAGTCTTCGGAGTCTAAGTTCCAAGTCTTGGCTTTTGCAATTACCTCAAAAGTAATATTCTGCCTTAGACAATTACATGAAAAGATATATGCACAGCCCATGTGTCACAATTTTGAAGTTTGTCCTTGTAGTAGGGTTTTGTTTTGTCATCTTTCTAGGTTTTTGAACTTCAAACACCCCGGATTAAGGAAAAGAATCACCTATTTTTTTCTCGTATACTATTATTAATAAATATTAATAAAATTTACCATAGAAATGCTAAATTAGTATATACTTAAATCAATATATTTAAATTAAGTTAATATATATTTAAACATAAATTATAAAAATAAAAAGAAATCAAAAATAAAAATTCGAAAATCAGCAAAACATGAACTCTCTAAATTTAAAGTAAAAAACCAAAACCAACGTGCATAGTTGAGCCGGCTCTGGATAAAGATAGGGTGAGTATTTATTCAGGCTCGTCCTTATAAATGATAAAGTAAGCATATTTTTATTTTTATAAAAAATAAAATGAAACAAAATAGGATCTATAGAAAAGTATGAATTTTATTTTAAAATATTAAGAACGGCCCGGTACAAAATTCGAAGAAATGAATTTTAATAAAAATTTGAGGGTAATCTAATGTGACGGCAGTTCCCATCGTACGAGAACTTGGACGTTAAGTTTTCTCTTCTGCTTGTCGTTGTCAATCTAAAAGTTGGCAATTATTATTGAACCCACCATTTAATATTATAAATAAACCCTCTTTCTTTGAAACTTGATGACAAGCAAGCAACCCTATTCCCATACTTAATCTGGCTTCAGTCTGCTAATGAAATATCAAAATTATATGTTGGATTTAGTGCTTGGATGAGTTTTTGGAAAAGTTAAAGTCTAAAAAAAAAAGAGTATTTGATTGTGAAATTTTAAAAAATATTTTTTAATAGATATAATTTTTTTAAAGTTAAAATAAAACTTTTTAAGAAATTCAAATTTAGAACTTCTTAAAATATCGTTTTTCAGTAAATTTTTCATATTAATTAATAAGCTTATTTTTTATTCTCTTTTGCTTTTATGTTTTACATATAATTCTTGCAATATTCATAAATTTATTTTCACTTGGTTTTTTATATGTTTCAATATTTATTTTTTATATTAGTTTTACTTAGACGATAATATATATAAAAGATTTGGTTAAATATATTTTTATTTATATTTCATATAGTTTAAAATTATATAATAATTAGTATCTTATGCTTTGCATATTATTTAATATACTTTAAATAATATTTATATGTATAAATAATTTTTATTACAAAATTAAATATAGTTAAAATTAAAAGTATTTTTTTTATATTATCAAATAATTTACTATATAAAACTCTTTTAAAATTTTTTTTAATTAACACCCAAATAATCGACTGACTTCTTAAAAAAACTCTTATCAGAAAAATTATATCGATAAAAGTTTTACTAATATAAGCTCGTCTAAACAGACAATTAGACTCGTAAGAGTAGGTAAATACTTGAGGGGACAATCTAAAATTTTCAATATACATGTTGGATGAATCTATAAACACCGTATGATAATGCATAATTGTAAATTTGCTCTTCAATTCAAATGCTATCGCATAAGAATATTTAGCATTCAAATTAATGACATAATCACTTCTAAATCTTTATCAACAAACCCAAGTTCTAAATTTCAAAAACCTCTAATGTTAACTTATCAAAACTTTTATGAAAATAAAAGAGACCGAATGTCTCCTAAGTTCATATAATCGATTAAAAACACACACTTAGAAAACTTGATTGATATCAAAATTCAGGGTCAATTTTTACATTTACATTTATATGCTATGAGTAAAGTGAAAAAAAACCTAAAATCGACAATATATAAACATATAAGCTTTAAAAACATACTTTTCTTGTTATAGAAATTACCTTAAACTCCTCATTATGATACAATTGGAAAATATAATGAGTTACATTAATTTTTAACATTAAGATTAAGAGAACAACTAAAGTAGTATGTAAAGAAAAAAACTAAGAAGTTTTGCCTCATTTTGTTCTTCATGAGTGTCAATAGTGAAGTGTACCTTATTTTACTTGATTTTATTCTTTATGAATGTCAAAATTTATGCTTATTAATTGATCTAAAAAATCTATTTTAAAAAGTATTTTTTTAGAAGTTCCAAATTTTAGTTTTTTTAAAAATTATATTTTAACTGTCAAAAAAGTTATATTTATTTTAAAAGTATTTTTTATTTTATAATCAAATACTCATTTTTTTAAAAGTTTTTGCATTATAAAAAAGGTTTTTATTTACCCTTCAAAAATCCAACCAAACAAGCACTTAGTCTTATTTTGTTACTCATGAAAGTTCATCCTAGGCAAGTGCCCTTCCTATCCTTGTCTACGGTGAACCGAAGTTCTTGATAAAACTTTTTTAGGCAACAATCCTCGTCTATGTGAACTAAGTGTTTTAACTGATATTATATTGCCATAAAATTAATTAAATTTATATTTTTTTAAAAAAATTATTTTAAATTGAAATTTTAATTAAAAATAAAATTATTATTAACAATAAAAACTATTAAAATAAATAAAATTAAAAATTTTACTACAAAGACGGTCAATTCATAATTATAATCATAGCCCTTGTTTCCACCAAGTCAATGATAAAGGATTGACCTTTACGAAAGAGACTAAACATTAAATCAACAATTAATATGCCTTAATTATATGAAGATTTAAGTTTTGTTGGGTAAGTCTTTATATAACAGATTGTTATTTATATGAAATTTAAGTAATGTTATATTCTTGAACAGATTTTCTGTACCCATAATTTTATTTCAATCCTACTTTTTATGATTATATTCACACAAATATACGGAACTCAGATAAATATATAGATAGGATCGTATAGAGAAAAAATTAGTACATAGTTATGGTCATAAAGGATTTGACTCCTATATTATCCTACCATCTTTTTTCATGAGAATTAATTTAAGTGTGAAATTAAGTTAATTATTTTTTACTCAACTAAAAAATATATATTAAAAATTCATCATATTTGTAAATAATTGAATACAAAATCTGTGTCTATAATACAAAATTATGCATATACTCAAATTACTTTAAAATTATAAAAAATTATATCAAAATTGTAACTTTAATTTATAAAATAACAATACATTTGTAAGGATTTAGTGATAATTTAAAGTTAATATGAAGAAATAAAAAGAATAAAGGAGTTGTACAAATCTTAGATTTTTTTATTATGCTTCAAAATAATTATTTTGAAATTACATAACATTATATTAGATTGAAGCCGACGACTAAGTTTAGTTGGGAGTTTATTAATGACATGAAATGTAATTTAATATTATTTTATCATTTGTGAGAAGAGTTTATAATAAAATAAAACGAGACGAAAGTTTCATATTACATCTTATTCCATCATAAATAGTAAAAATCTAAAATAATAAACAACTTTATTATATATTTCTTTTTTATATTTAAGTTAAAAAATAAAATATTAAATTAAACTAATAATTTATTATAATTATTAATTTAAATTAAGTTTAATTAAACCCTTAAAAAACATACTTGCTGAGAAACGTAGATGTGTACACAAGACTCTATAGCCCCCAATATGATTATCATTGTGATCACACCTCTTCTTTAATTTAACCTCTATCGCTGTCTCCCGCATCGCCGTGAAGAATAAGCCGAAGATAGAAAGAGAGAAAGAGAGCAAAAGAGGGAAAAAAGAAGAATAGAAAAGATATACTTACAAGAATTTAAGCATTTACGGTCTTCGATTGTGTTTCGAAGGCCAATTAAGCTTCAAGTAATCTACAATTGTTAGGTGCTTCTTTTTGTGTATGGTTTAGTTATTCAGAGTTCTGTCAACTGATAATCGTTGTTTTCCTTCTTTCTTTTTTCTTGATTTTCTTTTCTTGTTTGAAATGTTTGGGAAGATGATTTGTGTTGTGTTTGGTTTGAGCAAGTTGTGGTTTTTGATTTCTGTTGACCCTTTTCTGGTCGGTTTTGTGTTTGATTGTTAACAGAGCGTGGTTTCTAGAGATTTCTTTTGTTTTTGAGACGGACTTACGCTCGTAGACGTCAAAATCGTTGTAAAGATTCGATATCTGTGGTTCTTATGATTGTTTTGAGTAAAGAGCGACGACAATGCTTACTTTGTTTTTGATGCAAAAACTTTTTCAGGTTTCAATAGTGAATTCTGACTTAAATCCTCTTTTGAAGTATTGTGAACTGTATCTTTTTGGTGTGTTTGCTTTGTCTGATTTAATTTCTTGGGGCTGGTGTTAGTGAATATACGATAATGTCATTTGGTGTACCTGATTGAGAGTTTTAAATTTGTAGGGTTTTCTGGTTTAAGTGCGTTTGGAAGGAAGACTGGATTAAATATCCAAGATAAGTGAAGGGAAATCAATGGAAAATCGTGGCCATAAACGGCCTGAAATGGTAGATGAATTGCCTTCTGATAAGAGGGCCTGTAATTCATTGGAGTTTCGACCAAGTTCTTCAAACTCATCCGTTCAAACCCACATAGATTCCAATGCTGATGTCCATGATACAGAAACTCATAATACAGAGATGGACACCTCGTCCTCTGATTCTGCTTCCAGCCACTCAGAGGAGGAAGAACCTGAGAGAGAATCAGCTTATGAATCATGTGATTCAGAGGAAGCAGACCGGAGACGGAGATACTTGGAGAATTTTCATAGGCATAAATCCAGTGAACATGGCAGATTGATGAGAGCTTTATCTAATTTAAATGAAGCGAGTGAGCCTTGTGAGCAGTTAGCTGCACTCACAGAGTTGTGTGAAGTTCTGGCTTTTTGTTCAGAAGACTCCTTGTCCAATGTGATGGCGGACTCTTTGTCCCCAGTTCTTGTTAGGCTTGCAAGGCACGAAAACAACCCAGATATAATGCTTCTTGCTATAAGGGCTTTAACTTATCTTTGTGATGTTTTTCCTCGAGCATCTGCTTTTCTTGTTCGACATGATGCAATTCCTGCCCTTTGTGAGAGATTAATGGCCATTGAGTATTTGGATGTAGCTGAACAGGTAGAGTTTGAAATGCATTCAGCAGTTGCTTAATGGACAAAATTTAATCGATCTCTTAACACAGAGGAGAACTTATTTATGGTACTTATTGAGGCTTGCTCTTTGATCTTCATACAGTGTTTTCAAGCACTGGAGAAAATATCTCGCGACCAGCCACTACCGTGTTTGCAGGCAGGGGCAATTATGGCTGTTCTACAATTTATAGACTTTTTCTCGACCAGTGTACAAGTAAGTTAATGTGCGGCTTACCACAAATATCCATTCTTTCCATTTATTTATCGAATTTAGTTTATTATATCATTCTTGTGGGTGGAACAAAAATAATCTTAGATTTACCCCTTGTCTCCTTCAGAGGGTTGCTCTTCAGATTGTGGTTAATATGTGCAAGAAACTACCAACTGAATGCTCTTCACATTTCATGGAAGCTGTTCCAATATTATGCAATCTTCTTCAGTACGAGGATAGACAGGTATTAATTGTTTAGTGTGTCTTTTATATGATTACTTTCAAGCAACTATAATTGCAAACCTTTCTTTTTGATGACCTCATGATATATTATGTGAATTTCTCAGCTTGTTGAAAATGTAGCTACATGCTTCATCAAAGTAGCAGAACGAGTTAATCACTCTTCTGACATGTTGGATGAGCTTTGTAAACATGGATTGATAAATCAAGCTACGCATCTGTTACACTTGAATAGCCGTACCACTCTGTCACAGCCAATTTACAATGTATGTTTATTGAGCTTACTGACATTTTCAAGATCAATAAACATATTTACTTCTATCAAATTATATTATCTTTGACAGGGTTTGATTGGGTTACTTGCCAAACTTGCTTCTGGCTCAACTGTTGCTTTTAGAACTCTATATGAGCTCAATATTAGCAGCATTTTGAAGGACATTTTGGCTGCTCATGACCTTTCACATGGACTGTCATCTCCAATTGCAGTTGATGGCCAGGGAAATCAGGTTAGTATCTGTAACTTTTTATATAACTTTAAGCAGAGAGGAGTTAAAAATTGAAGAATTTACTATTATGTGTTTTGATAGTGTCTAAGGGTTGACAGTGAGGAATGTTGGTGGGCAAGATAATGATGTAGTTCCATTTGCATTTTTTTGTCGGATTGCTTATTCTTTTCTGTTGTTGATTTTCAGGTTAAGGAGATCATTCTCTTTGTTATTCAGCTATTTATTCTTGCTATTTTTGCTTTGCCTTCCCTTTTGAACAATATCCAAATTCTTATATTTCTGGATAATTGAAATGGGTTGTCACAGCATCTCTTTCTATTCTCTTAGGTACTTGAAGTCTTGAAGTTTCTAAATGAGCTTCTCCCTGCAGTTGCAAAAGATCAAGAAGTTCATGAAGTGTCGGATAGAGAGTCATTTTTAGTAAATCACTCTGATATTTTGCGTAACTTTGGATTGAATGTGCTACCCATGTTGATCCAGGTTTTGCTATCTGAACATATCATTGCATTGGCTCACTTGAATTCTTTCCCATTCCTCAGTAAATTTTCCTTTACATTCACACAGGTTGTTAATTCTGGTGCAAATTTATACGTTTGCTATGGGTGCCTCTCGGTTATATACAAGTTAGTTTATTTCAGCAAATCTGACATGCTCGTTGAATTGCTTAAGAGTGCAAACATTCCAAGGTGAATTGGGCATTCTTTTCTTTTAAAAGCTTTTAATGTTAAATGCCTTCATCTGTAGTTTATCATTCTCCATGGATATGATGCAGTTTCTTGGCTGGGGTCTTCACTCGAAAGGATCACCATGTGCTAATGTTAGCCCTGCAAATTGCTGAAGTAATTCTTCAAAAGCTTTCAGATGTTTTCTTGAACTCTTTCATCAAGGAAGGTGTTTTTTTTGCCATAGATTCCCTGCTGACACCAGAAAAATCTTCGCATCTGATGTTCCCAGTTCTCAATGAAATACAGTTTCCATTTCACTCTAGTCAAAAGTCTGTGTCAAAGGTTGCTTTGAGATGCTTATGCTATGCTTTTGACAGCTATCAGTCTCCTCCAGCGTCAGAAGTGGGAATGTGCAAGCTTGAAAAGGATAGTGTTCAAAATCTTGCAAAGCATATAAGAAGCAGTCACTTTACTCCTGTATTATGCAACTCTGACAAAGGATTCACCGATATCCTTCAAAAGCTCAGATCTCTTTCTACAGAACTTAGTGATTTGATGAATTCATCTTTACAAACTGGTGCTTCCAACAGTAATGAAGAAAAGTTCCACTGTTTATTACTTCAGATTATGTCAAAGCTTAATGGTGCAGAGCCTGTTTCCACGTTTGAATTTATTGAGAGTGGAATGGTGAAATCATTGGTAAAATATATTTCAAATGGGCAGTATATGAAGGAAAATGTGGATGTTAATGGGGTATTGGATCATCGCCTTGTTGTACAGAGAAGATTTGAGGTGTTCGCAAGGCTTTTTATGTCTTCTTCTGACATGACCGAAGAGTTGGCTATATCTGTTTTAATACGGAAACTACAAAGTGCACTATCTTCTTTGGAAAATTTCCCTGTCATTTTGAGTCATGGATACAAGCAAAAGAACTCATTTGCTGCTGTTCCTTATGGTCGTTCTGTATCTCATCCATGCGTAAGAGTTCGTTTTGTGAGGGAAGAAGGAGAGTCTTCCCTTGCTGACTATTCTGAAAATGCTTTGACTGTTGACCCCTTATCCTCTTTGGAGGCTATCGGGGGGTTTTTACTGCCTAAAGTTCTAGTGAAGAAAGACAAACGTATATTATGTGCTGCTAAATTCATACAACCAAGGGAAGGTGTGCGGTTGGAATTGCCTGCAGATGCAAACCTCAAACAGGGAGAAAATTCAGATCTTGTGGGCTCTGACAGAATGTCCATTGATTTGCCTGAGGTGCAGGTTGTTCCTATGCTTCAATCTTTGTAATCTGGTTTCTCTTTTATGCTTCTTTATTCATTTCTTTTTTGTTGCACATTTGTTCTGTAGAATCTGCTCTGACTTGTTGCATTCTTTTGCAGGAAACTGTGGCTGACTTATCACAATCTTCACCTGAACAAGCTGCAAATTCAGGACAGGGAAATCCTGGCGAAACATTATTTTCAAATCCTACTATAGATGCTGTAGATACCGTAAGTACATCTTACCTTCATTAATGCATTTTCCCGGGAATGTGTGAAATTGGCCCTCTGATGTAGGACAACATGGGAAGGGGAATAGAGGGAGAAGATGAGAAGAAGAAAGGAAAAGAAGGGAGAAGCATGACAGATATAGGCACAAGTGGCTCCAGATGACCCTATTTGTAATAAGAGTTATGGCCTAAGATGCTAGAAACAAGAAACTTAAAAAAATAAGGTCTTATAAATATAAATTAAACGCAATCATTTATGCTCCATCTTTAACAAGTTTATACTTTGTGTAGTTTAAAGGTGGTAAATGTGTTTCTCAATTTTGATTGTTTTTGTTAATCCATATTTTAAGTTAAAATTCATGTTTTATGTTGTTTTCCCTGCCTAACAAAGGTACTGTTAGTTAAGTCTTAGGTTCTTGACTAGATAATCCGTGGTATATGTACGTCTTCTCCTTAGGTTCTGTTTATTGTTTTGAGTGAAAATTTCCTGAATTTGACACTAGTAGTGCTTTCCTGCGCTCCAGGCTGATAGAGAGCATGAAATACAATTTCCATCTGGAGCAAACAATGATGTAGCAACTGAGGTTTCTGCCTCATGTAGCAATGAAGAATCTTCTCCCAAACTATTGTTTTACCTAGAAGGACAACAGTTGAAGCAGACTTCGACACTATATCAAGGAATTCTCCAGCACAAAGTCAAGCTGGAACATGAACTTGATGCTGGGGCAAAATTGTGGAGTCAAGTTTACACACTCACCTATAAAACGTATATGGAACCTAAAGATGATGAAAGTCCAGGATGCCTTGGTGTGGCTCAAAGTTCCTCGTTGTCAGAAAAAACTGGGGCTTACATTTTATACTCATCTTTCCTTTCCAGCCTATTTGATTGTGAAGTAGCTTCTGGCTTGGACGAATCCAGCCCTACCTATGACATATTGTTTCTACTGAAAAGCTTAGAAGGTTTGAATAAGTTCAATTTTCAACTGATGTCCCATGAGAGAGTACATGCATTTGCAGAAGGTCTAGTTGATAACTTGGATAATTTGAGAGTGGCAGTTCGTTCTGTATCACAGAATGAATTTGTGAGCAGCAAATTGACTGAAAAGCTGGAGCAGCAGATGCGAGATTCTTTGGCTGTATCTACTGGGGGTTTACCTCTCTGGTGCAACCAGCTCATGGCTTCATGCCCTTTTCTATTTGGCTTGGAGGCTAGGTGTAAATACTACCGGTTATCAGCATTTGGTCCTCAACAAATATCAACACAGGCACCTCCTCATGATTATCCAGGTATCTTAAGAGATAGGCGACCAAATTCTGGCAGTGCATCCCGTAAGAAGTTCTTAGTTCACCGTGACAGAATTCTAGAGTCTGCAGCCCAGATGATGGACCTTCATGCTCGTGTTAAAGTACCAGTTGAAGTAATGTATGAGGAAGAAGTTGGTACTGGTCTTGGTCCAACGTTGGAATTTTATACCCTGGTTAGCCATGAGTTTCAGAAATTTGGCTTGGGTATGTGGAGAGAAGACAATGTTTCAATTTCAACCCAGAACAGCTTGCAGGATGAGGATTCTGGAATCACGACATCTGCTTTTGGACTTTTTCCTCGCCCCTGGCCATCTACATCAGATGCACCTGAAGATGCACAATTTTCTGAAGTTGTAAAAAAGTTTGTCCTTTTGGGCCAGCTCGTGGCAAAGGCTCTTCAAGATGGAAGGGTCTTGGATCTGCCGTTTTCCAAAGCCTTCTATAGACTAATTCTTGAGCAGGTAGTCCTTGAACAATGAACTTGAGAACATAAGTAAAATTCTTATCAACCACTGATTAGGCATGCTCTGAATGTCTCTCTCATTTTTTCTTTGTACAGGAACTTAATTTGTATGACATTCAGTCATTTGATCCTGAGCTTGGTAGGACATTGACAGAATTTCAGGCTCTTGTCAAGAGAAGAAAGATTCTGGGATCTTCCTGTGGAGAAAATTCATATTCTATCCCTGATGCATGCTTTAGGAATACTAGAATTGAGGATCTCACTCTCGACTTTACTCTTCCTGGATATCCTGATTATATCCTTTCGCATGATCAAGATCAAGATATTGTAAGTGATCTCTCAATTCCTTTTAACATCATAATCCTGAACTCCATTAACTGATTTATTTGCCTTTACTTAGGTGACTATGGATAACTTGGAAGAGTACCTTAGCCGTGTTGTGGATGCTACCATACATACTGGAATTTCCAGACAAGTTGAAGCATTCAAGTCTGGATTTAACCAGGTCTGACATGCATACTTTTAGTTGTTTGATGATATGATCAGTTCCCTGTGGCCTGACTTCTTTTTCTCTTATCAAGTTGGTCAATAGTTAAAAGGTTTTCTTAGAATAAAGAGAGTGAGAGACATAAAAACTTCGCCGATGATATATTTCCCAGTCTAGTGGTTTTTTGGTTTTACTTTATCCAGTCTAGCGTAATGCTAGAATTCTTTGATTCTCCCCACTGCATTATATAGAACTGGAGATTAATAGACTTATCTCATGATATAGAGACTTAATCAGACTTTCCTATGTATCTAATAATTGTACTCAATTTGTCAGTCTTGTTAATTTTTTTTGTTTGACAAGATCTTACTTTTTGTCATTATTTCAGGTTTTCCCAATTAAACATCTTCAGATTTTCACAGAGGAGGAAGTAGAGCATTTGCTTTGTGGACAACGTGATCTTTGGGCTGTAAGCATATCTGCAATTTGATTGATCAATCTTCGTTTTAGGAAATTAATTGTAGTCATTAACTGACATTGTGAACTTTATGTCTACGTAGTTTGATGAGCTGCTGGATCATATCAAGTTTGACCATGGATACACTGCTAGCAGTCTGCCAATCAGCAATGTCTGTGTGCTCTCTGATTGAAATTAGTCACAGCTTTCATTTTGTTGGTCTTTGTGGGCACTCACTTTGTATTGAAATGCAGTTACTGGAAATTATTCAAGAGTTTAACAATAATGAGCGACGGGCATTTCTACAATTTGTGACTGGGGCACCTCGACTTCCTCCTGGAGGGTTAGCATCTCTGAATCCGAAATTGACAATTGTCAGGAAGGTTTGTGAGATTGGCACATCTTTGTCCTCCTCTACCCCTGCCTCGTTTATTTACAGCAACCTCAATCATCTTATGTTCGTTGTTCTTTACAGCATTTCAGCAACTCTGATGATGCGGACTTACCAAGTGTGATGACTTGTGCTAATTATCTAAAGTTGCCACCTTACTCTTCGAAAGTACCCATCTTGTTTTCGTAGCTTCGGTTTGTATCTTTCTTTAGTATAATACATTTGTAGACTTCTCACGGACATCCTTTTGCAGGAGAAGATGAAAGAGAAACTTCTGTATGCTATAACAGAAGGACAAGGCTCATTTCACCTCTCATAGTTTCACTGAACATAAATTGTGAATTTGTAATTAGTAGAGCAGGTGTACAGGTAGGTTTAGCTTCCTGGTTAGTGGTGGTATATGTGGGAATATTCAGATACCAACGGAGGAGCTGATTGTGAAGGAACAATAGGAAGCTCCAATCTTCACTTTACGACTTCTGGTGTACATAACTGGAAATACAGATAGCTGATTGACTGAAGTTGGTAACTTCTGCAGTGGAAAAAAAGAGGAGGGGATTACAGTTGGAGGGGCTTGGCTTTCTAACTTGTCATGTACAGAGTATTGTATACACATCATTTCTAATAGAAATGATCGACTCCTTTGAAGAATGGTCTTAATATTAACACTAGTTAATTAGAAAAACTTCACCTGTTTAGTTTGCTTCCAGAACCAATTGGTGTGCTCTTGTCTTACATTGCTGTTCTGTTTTACTTAGGGTTGGTGATGGGCACGGATTGGCTTAGTAATGATGTCGTTTTAGTTCGAATATGAGTATTTTGGATTGGTAGGGTTGAGTTTTGGCCAAAGTTTAGTCATCCCGAGTTTGATCGGGCTAGGTTAGGCTACTATCAGCTATGTTTTAAAACCCGGACCGGTCATCGAATCGGTGGCCTTATTGATTACTGGTTTGATCGGTTCGACCGGTTCAACCACTGGTCGAACCGGTATGACGTAATAATTATGCAATAATTATATTTAATTATATATAATATTAAAAAAATTCAAAAAATAAAAAAATAATTGTCGAACAGGTCCGATTCGACCGGTTAATTGACCGATTTTGACCGGTTCAGATTGGGTCAGTTTAGAGTCAGTTTTGAAGGATCAACTGGACCGGACCATCGACCGGTCACTAATGGGATCGGTCGGATCAGCCGGTCCGGTTCAGGTTTTAAAACCAAGACTACCAGCAACCCTAGCTTTACTTGTGAATGTGAATTTTTCCAACATCGAGCTTCTAAACGGATTAAAGAAAAGAAGCTTAAATTCGCACGTGAATTGATTCAACGTGCAAGTGTGCCAACTCATTGAAAGCTACGATTGCAAACAAAGAATCCATTGGTGACATCCTACAAGATGTTTGATGGTTAAAAACTAATAATGTAGCTCGAACAAGTGAACTATGGATACGAAATGTCTGTTGTGGACCAATTGGCTGTGAAATACTTGTCACTCTCGAGAAATATGTTAGGGTTGTTAACAGTAACTTAATTGAGAAGTAATTTATATAAAATTCATGACGCATCTATTTGTATCAAAGGTTTTGGATATGTAATTTTTTAAGATATCATCTTACCGTAATTTGAAGTTTAAATAAATAAAAATATTATTAAATAAAATTTAATTAATTTATAAAAATTTATTAAATGATAAAAATTAACTGATTAATTAGTAGATGGTAGTTCTTTAATAATAATAGTTATTAAAATAAATCGAACTAAAAAGTTAAAAATTAAACATGAAAATTGTAAGATTTTTACAATTGAATTAACCAAACTGGTTAAGTTTTTTAATCATTAGTTAATAATGTCACTTAATTTTAATTATTATGTATAATTCATTTAGCATACATACTAATTAGCAAAATCACAATCAAAGAAATATGTATGTATATATATATTAGATAATCTAGTTCTCATTGAATATGTGGAATAATGCAATTGAGAGAGGCTTGTTACAAGCAAATGTGACACCAACTAAACAAGAGGATAGAATATACTCCACGTAGTCCACCCCCTGTCCACCCTGACCTGAGCTTCCCCTGAAAGTGATTCCAGTTTGCCCCTCCACACAATTATCCGATCAATCTTCTTCTTCTTGTTCTTCTGTCTTAAGTTAATTCTTGTCCTGTTTCTTTATCTTGTTACTGTTCAATCTCAGATGGAAAAGAGTTTGTATCCCAATCTCCAAGCATGAACCTTCCATTACCCACTTCATCTTCATCGTCTACTTCTTCCACTTCTCTCTCTAACGCGCTTCCCTTTACTCACTTCTCTTTGCCATGCCCGCAACCAACCTCTGTTCGTTCCAAATTCTCAAACTCATCTCGGGTTAATTCTGTCTCCAACCAAAACACCATTACCACCGTTGTTACTACCACCACAAACATCACTGACGATCAGACCCTTTTGTGGCTTCTCCGGCAACGGAAAACTGAAGAAGCATGGACGCTTTACACTCAATGCAATCACCTCCCAAACCCCACTTGCCTGAGTCGCTTAGTTTCTCAGCTCTCCTATCAAAAATCCAATCTTGGCCTCACACGCGCTCAGTCCATTCTCACGCGCCTCCGCCATGAGCGTCAACTTCACCGCCTCGACGCCAACTCTCTCGGTCTTCTGGCCGTCGCTGCCACCAAATCCGACCAGCTGCTCTACGCTGTCTCCCTCATCAAGTCCATGCTCCGGTCCGGATATCTCCCGCACGTGAAGGCGTGGTCTGCCGTCGTCAGCGGCCTCGCCTCCTGCGCCGACGATGGTCCAACGCAAGCTATCAAGCTCTTCAAGTCTATAACTCGACGTGTACGGCGATTCTCCGATGAGGATATGGTGTCTGACTCGAAACCTGATACAGGTGCCTACAACAATGTTCTTAATGCTTGTGCTAATCTTGGAGATGCCAAAACATTCTTAGCCCTGTTCGAGGAAATGTCTGCGTTTGGACTTAAACCTGATATTTTGACTTATAATGTGATGATTAAATTGTGTGCAAGGTGTGAAAGGAAAGATCTGCTGGTTTTTGTAGTGGAAAGGGTCATTGAAAAGGGTATTCCTTTGTGTATCACTACTTTGCATTCTCTTGTTGCAGCTTATGTGGGGTTTGGTGATTTGGAAACTGCAGAGACTGTGGTTCAAGCAATGAGGGAAAGAAGGAGAGATATGTGTAAGATACTTAGGGAGGCCAATTTCGAGGTTTTGAGCGATGATGAGGATGGTGAGATTGAGAATTCGAGTCCCAACGGGGTGGAGGTGTTTGAGAAGTTGCTACCGAATTCTATGGGGGATGGTGGTGGTGAGCCACCATTATTGCCAAAGGCATTTGAACCTAACTCTAGAATCTACACGACATTGATGAAGGGTTATATGAAGCAACGTCGTGTCAGTGATACTCTGAGAACGCTGGAGGCTATGAGGCATCAGGAGGATAAAGCTAGTCATCCAGATCATGTCACATATACAACTGTTGTTTCAGCTTTCGTCAAGGCAGGTTTGATGGAACATGCTCGACAAGTGCTGGCCGAGATGACAAGAATTGGTGTGCCTGCTAATAGGATTACTTATAACATTCTGCTCAAAGGTTATTGCCAACAGCTGGAGATAGACAAGGCTAAGGAGTTGTTGAAAGAGATGACTGATGGTGCTAAAATTGAGCCTGATGTTGTCTCTTATAACACCATGATTGATGGGTGCATAATGGTTGATGATAGTCAAGGGGCCCTTGCCTTCTTCAATGAGATGAGAGCTAAGGGAATTCTGCCAACCAAAGTCAGTTACACGACCTTGATGAAGGCTTTTGCACTTTTGGGTCAACCAAAGTTGGCTAACAAGATTTTCGATGAGATGATCAAAGATCCACGGGTGAAAGTTGATATGATTGCTTGGAATATGTTGGTTGAAGGGTACTGCAGAATGGGGTTGGTCGAGGAAGCAAAGAAAGTAATCCAGAAAATGAAGGAGAATGGCTTTTACCCAAATGTAGCTACTTATGGAAGTCTTGCAAATGGTATAAGCCTGGCTAGGAAACCAGGAGAGGCACTCTTGCTTTGGAAAGAAGTGCAGGAAAGATGTGGAGCGAAGGAAGGAGAGGATTCTGATCCGAATTTGCCCTCTCCCCCACCATTGAAGCCTGACAAAGGGCTGTTAGATACTCTGGCTGATATTTGTGTAAGAGCTGCATTTTTCAAGAAGGCTTTAGAGATTGTTGCTTGCATGGAAGAGAATGGAATACCACCAAATAAGACCAAGTACAAGAAAATATACGTAGAGATGCATTCCAGGATGTTTACCAGTAAGCATGCCTCTCAGGCAAGACAGGACAGGAGGAGAGAAAGGAAGAGGGCAGCTGAGGCTTTCAAGTTTTGGTTGGGTTTGCCCAATTCATATTACAGTAGTGAGTGGCAATTAGACCCATTTGATGCAGATAACAATGGCAGATATTCACTATAACTTGATTCTTACCTGTAATGTAATACAATATACAATCTCTCAAATTATCCTAAATTCTTGGAGATTGTATATCATCACGATCTAGTCAGTATGAAGATTATACAATATAGTGAACCATACTTACTGCCTATTTGGCCATTGTTTGATCTTACTTTGGGAAAGTTAAGAGCGTGTTCCGAGTGTCTTGGAGCTCTTGAGTATCTCTTTCATGAAGAGAAAAGTCACAACTTGCCTATATTTAGCGGAGAGTTTTATAATAAAATGTAATAGTGTTTCATCGTGGGAGAAAGTTTTATAATAGAATATAATGAAATTCAACGAAAAAGAGAGTTTTATATTATATATTATTTTATCCTAAATAGTAAAAATAAAAAATCCTCTTATTTGGAAGGTTTATGATGGAATGTAAAATGATAAATAATTTTATACTATATTATATTGTAAACTTTTCATCCAAACAATATTTCACAAACAATATTTCACTACATTATATTATGAACTCTTTTATTCTTTTCAAATAATAATTATATTCATTTATGTTCTATTCTATTATAAATTATTCCATTTCATTCTATTCTACTCTATTCCATTTTATTAAAAATTTTACGTTCAATCAAACATAGCCTATCAAGATTCGCGAAGTTGATCTCTACAACTTGTTAGTTCTAAATTTTGCTCTTTAAAATCGTTCACCATTGGTTTAGAAATCGATTTGACTTAATAAAAAATTGTTAAGAACGGCTAAAAACATATATTATATTTTATAATTACAGTTTTAAGAAGACGGTAGTATTTTTAACTATAAAATTTATTTAAAAAGTGAAGATTAATAAAATGCAATATGATGTTATTTTTAATTAAAGATTAGGAATTCATTATTTATCAAATTGTACTTAAAATTTTATTTTAGTTTTGTCAATTTTATTTTTGATTAATTAGATATAGGCTTGTTTGTTTGTATTTATTTTTCTAGTTTTCTGTTTTTATTTTCAAATTCAGTTAAAATTTTGTTTATTAGAGTTTTTTGTTTTTATTTTTATTTTAATTTCTTACAGGTTTTAAAATTTGTTTCTATTTTTTCATAATTTGATTTACTATTAACTAAATATATGTTATTTATTTATTGAATATATTAATTATTAATAAAAATATGAATAATTTAATTTAATTTTATATTTAATTAAAATTGTGAATAATATTAATAATTTATTTAATAAATTGAATAATTATTAATAAATATAATTAAATTTAAATATCTTCAAATATATAAATTTCAAATAAGTTTTTGATTTAATAATTAAAATATATTCAAAATAAATATTTATTTATAAATAAATTTCAATTTAAAATTTTTTATTTTAAGAAAATAAAACATTTTATTGATAATTTATTAATAATTATTATATAAGAGATTAAAATAAATATAATTAATTAAAAATAATTTATCTTGAAGTTTAATCTATTATGTAATTGCTCTCCAATGATCCATTCTAGGATCATTTAAGTATCTCTACCAGGCATTCTAACAATATACGCAATATCTAGACGTGTATATACTTGAGCATATATTAGACTCCCAACTGTTGAAGCATAAGGAATCTTTTGCATTTCTTTAGTTTCAAACTCATTCCTAGGGCATTGGTTGAGACTAAACTTGTCTTCCTTAGCAATAGAGGAGTCACTTGGTTTGCAATCCTGCATGCCAAACCTCTTAAGAATTTTCTCAATATAGCTCTTTTGTCATAACTCAAGTATACCCCGAAAGTGATGTCGGTGTATTTGTATCCCTAATACAAAAGAGGCGTCACCAAGATCTTTTATTTCAAATTTCTTTGTCAAAAAACTCTTGGTTATGTGCAATAAGCATATATCATTGTTGATAAGCAGTATGTCATTGACATATAAACTAGAAAAATAAACTTGCTCTCACTGAATTTGTGATATATACAAACACCATTTGCAATAATTTTAAAACCAAACAAAAGAGCAACTTGATGAAATTTGTAACACCGTTGACGGGAAGCTTGCTTGAGCCCATAGAAGGATTTCTTCAATTGGCAAACCATTTGCTTTGGGTCTCGTGACACAAAGTTTTTTGTTTGCACCATATAAATTGTCTTATCAATGTCATCACTAAGAAGCGCAGTTTTTACATCCATCTGATACAACTCAAGGTTGAAATGTGCCATAAGTGCCATTATAGTTCTAAAAGAGTCTTTCGATGAAACCGGAGAGAAAGTCTCTTTATAATTAATGCCTTCTTTCTGTGTAACGCCTTTGGTAACTAAACGAACCTTATATCTCTCTAAATTGCCCTTCTCTCTTAGTTTTAAATATCCATTTGCAACCGATGAGTTTCGCACCTTCAGGCAATGATACAAGATCCCAAACATCATTGCCTTTCATGGACTTTATCTCCTCATTCATGGCATCAATCCGCTTTTGAGAGTTAGAACTTTGCATGGCCTGATGGTAGTTGATTAGATCATCTTCCATAACGCCAATGTCAACCTCATGTTCTTAGAGAAATATGATGTAGTCATCTGGAATCACACTTCTCCTTTCTTAGTAGATCTCCTTAATGACACTAGTTCTTGAGGTTGGTGACTTTGTTCTTCTGGAATAATTTATATAATTTGAACAGGGAGTTCCTCAACATTGTCTTATTGTTATGGATTTGTTACTTTGACAATATCAGGAATCAAACCCATATTATTGTCAACGACAACTAGAGGAACATTAACATGTTCCTCTTCAAAGACAATGTCTCTTACCTTATCTCCCCTCCAAAACTCTACATCCTCAAAGAACCAGGCATTTCCTGTCTCAAAAATTGACTTTACATTGGGATCATAAAACTTGTAACCCCTAGTCCTTTTGGAGTATCCAATAAAATATCAATAAATAGTTTTGGAATCCAGATTCTTTTCATTTGGCTTATATGGCCTTACCTTAGCTGGACAACCCCAAATGTGCACATGATTCAAACTAGGTTTGCCCGTCCAAAGCTTATAAGGGGTTCGAGTAGTTGCTTTAGTTGGAACCTTATTGAGTATGTAAACTGCAGTCTTTAATGCTTCTTCCTAAAGAGATTCTGGTAAAGTAGAATGACTAATCATACTCCTTACCATATCTTTCAGTGTTTTGTTTCACCTTTCAGTGACACCATTCATGATAGGATATCCTGGCATAGTGTACTGTGGGACGATATCACATCCTTCAAAGAACTTAACAAATGGTCTTGGACGTTGTTCATCTGATTCGTTATATCTACATCACTACCACGGTCAGATTTAACACTTTTTATTTTTTTGTTGAGTTAATTCTTAACCTTAGACTTATAGTTTTTGAACACGTCCTGAGACTGAGACTTCTCATGAATGAGATACAGATAGCCATAACAGGAGTAATCGTCCATGAATGTAATAAAATATTACTGATCATTCTATGAAGCTGTAGGGAATGACCCACAAATGTTTGTATGTGTGAGTTCTAAGATGTCCATAGCCTTATTGGCACCTGATTTCTTTAGGTTTGTCTATTTCCCTTTAATAGAAGTAACACAATTTTCAAAGTCTGCATAATCAAGGGGATAAAGAATTCTATCAGATACAAGACATTTAATTCTTTGTTTAGAGATATTGTAACATCTCACTCCCGCAAGACCCGAACCCAATATCGATGGTGATATCCGAGCTCGTGCCTCACGAAGGTGGTATGCTAGAACAGTTAAAACAGTTCAAAAACTCGGTAATACATTTTTCTTTTGGAAAACCAGCGAATGCGCATAAATCAGTAAACAATTTGAGCCCACGATAAGAAAATATTTTCAATCAAAACACTATTTCAGTAATCAAATTATGATACAGCATTAATCAGTTGGGGCCCTCGGCAATAACAGTACTAATCTTGCGGAAATACAAATTTACACATAATTCAGAATGACACAAATGCAG
>JANIJH010000004.1:59839948-59863629 GCA_024520975.1 Erythroxylum areolatum | reverse complement strand
TCTTTTCAGCGTCTGTTTCGCGTCTTCGTCTGCTTTGCATCTGCGTCTGCTTTGCGTCTGCGTCTGCTTTGCTTTGCTTTGCGTCTATCTGAATTTAACTTCGTCTGTGTCTGAATTTGACTTTGTCTGTATTTGAATTCCACTTTGTCTGTGTCTGAATTCAACTTCGTCTGTGTCTGAATTCAACTTCGTCTGTATGTGAATTCGACTTCGTCTGTGTCTTCCGTCTGTATGCGTTTGCTTTGTTTGTCTTTTAATTTGATCTTATTTTTTGTTATACTTCAAAATTATAAATCAGTAAAGTCATCTTGACTTAACATGTGTTTGGTTGTTGGCTGGTTGGGTTGACTGATTCAACCTAACCGGCTAAAAATAACAAGCTACTAACAAGCACTGTTCGAGGTAATCAGCTGATTACCCCATAAATATATGTCAAATTTGCTCACGGTGCTTTCTTCATCGCTACTAGTTCTTTACCGTCTGTCCTACTGCTTCTCCATCGCTACTTTTCTAAAAGTGGGTCTCTATCGTTTGTCTTACTACTTCTCCATCGCTACTACTTCTCTACCGTGCTGGGTTTCTGCTTCATTGTTATTGTTGATTTGTGCTATTGTCATTGTGTCTTAGTCCATCATTGCTTCCCTCATAGCTTCTTTGTTCATCACTGCTTCTTCTGCTATTGCCTGCTTTATTTTCTTTAGCTTTTCTTACTTTATGTCCTGTGAACCGTCTCAAAGTAAAGGTTGACGATGGTGATATTTAAAGATGAAGAAAACGTCTCTTTTTAAATGCTCGTTAAAAGATGAGGCTTTCTGATTATTGCATAAAGATTAGAGATGTACTTTGTTGTCAATATAGTGTAGGTGGCTTGTTAAATTTGTGAGTCGAATGTGTGATAAGAGTATATGATTCCTTACAGTGAAAATCGTTACCAATCACAAAACAATCATATCAAATCATCAAGAGTACTTAGATCTATTACGGAAGCATACTTAGATTAGATCCATGAGAATGACGTGATTCTTGAGTCTTACGATTATTTGTCTTATAAGTCAATATGTATGTCTGTTTTCTCTCAAGAACCGTCTCTTCTTTGACTGATAGAATATTTAAAAAAAACAACTGTTCATATGATTTGGGGATCATAACCCTAATTTCTTATATAATTGATCTTATTTCTATTGTAGCTCATCATAAAATAGAAATCAAACTACCTTAAAATTCATACTTTATTAGATGTTAAATAGCCCAACCCTTTAACCTTAATAGATTACTTTAATTGGGCTTAACTTTATGATAGCTTGCGAGTGTGTGTATATATATATATATGTATGTATGTATGTATGTACCACACGATTGGATTATATCGAACAACGTATCCATATATATATATATATATGTACCACAAGATTGGATTAAATCGAACAACATATCCAGGCGTATATATTGTTTGACATAGTTCTGTATTATTATCAGTTAATGTTTCTGTCTTCCTGTATTACAGTTGGATGATTGGGTACTGTGTAAAATATACAAAAAGACGACCAAACAAAACGGAGATGAAGATGAAGATGATGATAAAGGGAGTGTTTCAGAAGAAGAAACTCAGCCTCTTTTAGAGGATTTGCCACAATGTGCACAAAACAATCCCCAGGTTGTGGAAGAACCATGTCCAGATCCAGGAGCAGGAGACAGGGATGATCAGGAGACCATAGACGATCAAAAATCAAACAAGATTGCCTCAGAAGCTAGAAATTATCTCCAGCACTAGAATGAATATATCATGTCAACCTGGATCATCATTGGTTGATCGTAATAGTGATTTAAGAAGAATCAGTGTGTGCAGAGTCACATTATCTCCTCCCAAATTCCTATTACTTTATTTTGAACCGCCCCCTGCCTGAATTCAAAAACCATTTTGGAAAAAAAAAAAAAACTCGCGTTTTCAGCTACAGTCTCTCTCGAAGGTACTTGTGTTTGGCGCGCTTGCAGTTGTAACGCTTTGTTTGGCTCCGATAATTTTCCGGAGAAATGAACGAATCGGCGGAGAATTTCGGTTTTGAAAGTAGAAGGCCGACTCTCATCGATGTCTCCTTCGAGGACGTGTTGCCTTCTCAACGCTTGTCCTTCTCCTGACCTTCAGATTCACCAAGTTTCAGGTTCTCTTTTGTTTCATCACTCTCACCAAATAATTCTACTTCAACTCCCCGCCTAGACGCAACTCTCTCGGCCTTCTCGCCGTCGCTGCCGCCATATCCCGACAGCTGCTCTACGCTGTCTCCCTCTGGTCAAACGCAAGCCATCAAGCTCTTCAAGTCCATCATTCGACGTGTACAGTGATTCTCCGATGAGGATATGGTGTCTGACTTGAAACCGGATACAGGTGCCTTCAACAATGTTCGCTAATCTTGGAGATGCCAAAACATTCTTATCCATGTTCGAGGAAATGCCGGAGTTTGGACTTAAGCCTGATATTTTGAATGATTAAGTAATGTGAAAGTTGTAATGGAAAAGATAACTAACTTATCCACAATCTAACAGAATTGTTTCAGTTCAATTTGGAATTGGAAACATAAATTTGATTGTCTGAAATTTTTGTAGAGTCCTTTTAGGACTGTCCTTTTATTCTCTCTCTTACAACTACTCTTTTAAGCGATTAACAAGCGAACCTCTCCTCTGTTTGTACATCCCGCCAAAAGTCACCCATAGAATCAAACCGACACTCGTCTCTCTCTCGATTTTTCAGATTGAAGTTTTATCTCCCGCAACAATGGAGAACAACAACCAACAACTCGATAACGTGAACAACAATAACCCTTGCAGTAACCCCGTTGATGAGTACTTCAGAACGCTACCACCTGGTATTCGTTTGCGTATCTTTGATGATGAGTTGGTCGACGAGTACCTGTTCAGAAAAGTCCACAACTTGCCCATGAATCTCAACAGGATTCATGAAGTTGATCTCTACAACTTCCACCCTCAAGAACTAACAGGTTTGTACTCATCCATTGCTGCTTCATCTTCCATGCCTACTTTATTTTCTTTTACTTAGTTCTAAATTTTGTTCCTTCAAGTTGTTAATGTTCATGATTTAGAAATCGATTTTAGCTTTTTCTAAAGATCAAAATCAATCCAAGCTTGACTTGATAGAAGATTGTTGACAACAATTAAAAACATATATTTACGTTTTATACACATCAATATTTAAGGCTTAATGAATACAAAATTTTCTTTTAAATGTGAACAAAAGTTGTAACTGAATAAAATAATGCAATGAAGAGAAGAAAGAACAAGAGATATTGAGTTGTGTATGTTTTTTTGTATTTGATTTGTGTTATTGGGGTAAATGAGCAGATACGTATCGAAGGATAAGATCATTGGAGTGGTACTTTTTCACACATAGATATCGAAAGTACCCAAACGGCAGACGACCAAGACGAGCTGCTGCTGCCGGATTCTGGAAACCTACTGGTACTGATAAGCCTATTCCTCCAGATAATCCCAGAGGTTACAGGAAATGCCTTGACTATTACGAAGGAAAGCACCCTCAGGGCTTCAAAACTATTTGGAAGATGCATGAGTATACTTTGATTTCTCAACCCAATGACCCTCCCTCCTCTTCTGCATCTCCAGGAGACAAGACGAAGGTACGTATCTATGCATATATATTGTATGACATAGTTCTGTAATACTAAGAATTCATGTTTACTAAGAATTAACGTTTCTATCTTGTGTGTTACAGTTGGCTGATTGGGTACTGTGCAAAATATACAAAAAGAGGACCAAACAAAACGGAGATGAAGAGACTGTTTCAGATGAAGAGACTGAGCCTCTTTTAGAGGATTTGCCAGAATTTGCACATAACAATGCTCAAGTTGTGGTTGCAAATAACAATGCTCAGGTTGTGGAAGAACCATGTCCAAATCCAGGAGCAGGGGCTAGGAATGGTCACGAGACCATAGATGATCAACAAGTAACCAAGTTTGCCTCAGAAGCTGGAAGTAATCTCCAACACTCAAATGAAACATGTCAACTTAAATCAGCATTGGTTGATCATAATGATTTGAGCGTGGAAGATTACCTATACCAAGACTTCAATCAAGGAGGGTTGGAAGCCATATTAGCTGGTTTGTCACCACCACATGAAGACAATAATAATCTAGTCAGCTGCGGATCAATCCCTAAACCTTCAGCCGATTCAAAAACAGATTTGGATTCATTCTTAAACCGGACAGGTAAAATCGTGTTGTTTGCTTCTCTCCTCTTACACTTGCACGAAACTCAGCTTCTCCTATCGTAGTCGCCATGCAATTATATAACTTGATATTTGATTGCCAACTGACAGACGGACTCTTCCGCAATCAAGCTTCAATCGTAACACTGTCTACTTTTAATCCATGAACGTTAATGTGGCACCTCCGCAGTTAAACCGCAACTTTGAGGACGAACGTCGGAGATATGATGAACCAGAGGCCTTTGGACGCTCCGACCAAGGCTATATGTTGTCTGACACCAGGCTATGGTACAATGACAGACGACAATGTAATACCAACAAATTGTGAATTTTAAAAATAATTATCGACAATAATTATCGACAATATAAGTACAGTTGTGGATAATTTAGATATAATTGTATACAATACGTAATAGCAATTTAAGATTCTGTTTATTTTTACTTCAGTCTTTTGTTTAAATTAGAATCTAACTTTTTTTAATTTGAAATTTGAATTATTTTAATTTAGTTCTTACATATTTTTTAAAGTGCATTTCACCTTTAAATTTACGGTGATTTAGTCATTTTTCTCTTTTTTGATCTATTGTTTGATTATATTATTTTTCTTGTTATTCTTTTGAATTCAAGAAAAAAAAATAAGATGGTGGTGACTTGAGTGTGGAATCAAATTTTGATGAGTTGGGTCTGTCCTAGATCCTAATTGCAAAATTAGTGCTCGAATTCGGATTCTGATTTACATCTTGAACTCGAGTTTCGTTAGGTTTGAATAGTTTAAAATTTTACCATGTTCGGATTTAACCTAATTTTTTAATTCAACATTTTCAAAAAGATACTTTTTTCTTAAAATGATATAAATTATTACTTATTGTTTTATATAATATGGTTGATAATAAATTTGATTAAGCTTGATAATTAAGTTGAGACTCGACTTTATCTTAAGTCAACAAGTCCGACAAAACTGGACCAAAAATCAAATCAAATTTTAAAAATTTTAAAAAACATCTAAACTTAATTAGAAATTTAATCAAATTAAATTGAAACCAAATTGAGCTTAATTGTCAAGACCTAAACTAGCCCGTTTGGTTCAGCTTTTGGAAGATGAATAAATACTTTTTCTATCGCAAAAACTGTTTTTAAAAAAATTGAGTGTTTGATTGTAAAATTTAAAAGCATTTTTTTTTGTAAAAATGACTTTTTTGGAAGCTAAAATATAGCTTTTTGAAAAGTTCAAATTTAGAACTTTTCAAAAAAGTACTTTTCGGATAAATTTTTAAGATCAATTAATGAGTTTTTTTTAATCTTATTTATCTTTATGTTTTACACATAATTTCCACAATGTCCATAAATATATCTTCGCGTTTATTTTAAGATTTATATAATATTATTTGACATTTTATATGTTTTAATATTTATTTTTGATATTATTTTTACTTATATTATAATCCTTTTAAAATATTTGGCTAGATATATTTTTATTTATGTTTTATATGGTTTAAAATTATATAATAATTAATAAATTGTATTTTACATATTGTTTAATATATTTTAAATAATATTTATATGCATAAATAATTTTTATTATAAAATAAAATATAGTTAAAATTAAAAATATTTTTTATTTTTATATTATTAAATAATTTATTATATGAAGTTTTTTTAAAAATATTCTTTCTAAATGACAACTAACAGTGAACTTATCTCTTAAAAAAACTCTTTTTATAAAAACTATAGCGACAAAATGTCTGCTGATACCAGTAATGCCTTTTGAAACGGTGCCCAATGTGCGCGTATACACACATTATCTCCTCCGAAATTTTCATTACTTTATTTTGAACCGCCACCTCTCTAAATTCAAAAACCAAAATATTACGCGAAACAAATAAAAATCAAAAACAAAAAGACCTCGCGCTTTCAGTTTCACTCTCTCTCGATATTACTTGTGCTTAGTTCGCTTGCGATTGTAACGCTCTGTTTGGCTCCGACAATTTTCCGGAGAAATGAACGAATCGGCGGAGCATTTAGGTTTTGAAAGTAGAAGGCTGAGTCTCATCGATGTCTCCTTCGAGGACGATCGCCTTCTCAACACTTGTCCTTCTCCCGACGATCAAGTTTCAGGTTCTCTTTTGATTTCTTTGTTGGTCTAAATGAACTTTATCTAGGTTATGCGATTGTTTTTCATGGACTAGATAATCTGTTTCTTAGATTTAGCTGATCGGTGTTGGCGATTAGTGTGAAGTTCATGTCTCAGAATCTGCTATGCTCAAGATTTAGCTTTTTAATCGAAGGAATGAGGTGTAGACTAGGGCATCAGATTGGAAACACTTCATTTTTCGATACATCTCATAGAAAAATTGATTGCTGGTGAATTGAGTTAGATGTTATCAGAAACCAAAAATTTTCATGTCTAGTTCCATTTACTTAGTATCATGTCATTGTTATGGTTAGATAACTCCGTTGGAGCTGGTGAAGAAGTGTACCAACCGATTATGTCATCGGAACCAGGAGGAACAAGAAAAAGTGGAAGGTATAATTTGAGGAAAAGTCTGGCTTGGGACAGTGCATTTTTCACTAGTGCAGGTATGCTTCTGTGTACACCAGAAAACTGCAGCGGCAGTGCTATGTCATCTTTTATTTAGAGATTCATTTTGGGTGTCACCAGGTGTTCTAGAACCAGAGGAGTTGTCTAGCATGATTGAGGGGGATGAGAAGGGCAGAATGCATATGCTGCCTGGAATCGAAGAGGATGTACAGAAATCTACCGAGTCGATATCTACATTTGCGAGTGAAAGTTTGACAGTTGAAAATCCTGATGGTGATTTGTTTGGAGATATTAGAGCTTCTATCTGGAAGTCTAGTCAAGCACTGAATCTGGTGAATTCAAGCAATGAAGTGCAATCTAAAATAAAAGAAAGCCAAACTGCACCACGTAAGTTGCCTAAGTAGACATGACATAAAAAAATTCAGTGTTCACTTCTGCATCTATCTCATCACCCGCCATCGACTCCTCGAGTACCATTTAGTATAAATCCAACATGTGCAACCATTATTAACTTTGTCAGCATTCTGTTTAATGCATCTTGTTCCTAGTCATTACTTTCTATTGTTCCATCACTGTGACCAAATACTTCTACTTCAATTTCCACTCCTACCACCAATATGCTGGTGGCTTTTGGCACTATCATCAGATCAAAGTTAAAAACAACTCTTTTCAACATAATGAAACTTGAATTCTTAAGTAAGATTTATTCCAATTGTGGTTGGATCTTGCAAATTAGCTCATATTCCTTAAGAGTTTACAATTAGACTAGTCGTGTCTCATCTACTTGTTCTATTTATGGAGGAGATACTGTGGTAGAACATTGCTCTTTTGTACTCTTTTTCTTTCCACGTTTAAAGAAATTATAAATTGTTATTAGTACGTATTTAACTACATTCTAAGCCTAGATTCTTTTCATCTCAAAATCTGATTTATTGTGCCACACCATTCGTTAACCACTTGGTTGGAGACCTAACTTAATTTGTTAAGTGCTTACACACCAAATGAGCTGTTTTTTGAACTAAGAATAAATTCCTTTTTAGATACAGAAAAAGTGGACACTGCTTCTGAAAGCAAGGTAAGTTCAATAGTTGGTATCTGCAAGTCATTATTACTTAACTAGTTTATATATGCCTAAAGACTGATTGTCAATCTCAGCTAAAGACAAATGCTGCTCCCAAGAAGGCAAATATTATGCAAGCATCTGGTAAAGCAATGAAACAGGTCCGCTTCTGTCCCAAGCTTATTATATTCCGGGATTTTAATATGCTGCTTCTGAATGTGAATAAGTTAACAGTAGCCAGTTTGATTGAAAACAAGCTAATGTATTTTTGGAAGTCATAGACTCAATGAAAGGTCAAATTAATTATACGTGTTGTATGATTCAGACAAATTTAGCAAGTGACATGCTGTTAAATTAATGTTCTTCAATAATGGACAGCCTATGTCACTTACAAATAAACCACCCAAGGTAGTGGACAGAGTCGGTCCCATCACGACATCAGTGACCAAAAGAGTTTCGCTGGGTGGAAATCGTTTAAAACTTGAGAAGGCCAAGGGAAATATTTCACCTGGAATTGCAGACAATGAGAAAAGAGCAACTAGTAATTCAGATCATGTGAAAAATCCTAGTGGTAAAAGAACCATTTTATCTTCAGGTCACACCTCTGCATCCAATCAAAATGCTTAATATCCCTCTTCTTAATTTTGCAGGTAGATATGTTAAAATTCCTATTTCAGGCAGTTCAAAAAACAGTGCACCCAGGTCCATGTTACCAAAGAAACCTTTAAATTCTTCAGGGGTAACAAAAACACAGATAGTAACTCCTGCATCCTCTGTGGATAGCTCTGGAAGTCTGTCATCTGATACTAATAGTAATTTGTCCTTGAATTCTATGGCAAGAAAAGTCAATTCCAGAACTGCAAAGGATCACGCTTTGTCTGGTCCAACAATTAGAAAACCGGTGAGAGTCTTATCAGGAAATGGCCATCAGCCAACAAGATCAAATCTGTCACCTCGTGTGAAATCTATAAAGAAGCTCCCTTCTAGCATATCCCCTGCTAGCTCTGTCAGCGAATGGTCTACAGAGTCACACTCACCCACCTCTACTCTTAACAAAAGGTCCAACAGAACAAGGCCTGGCTTTGACACTAGATCTGACAATGATACTTCAGAAGATGGTGATGCGACCCTAGTTCTGGATTCTCAAAACCATTCTCATGACAAATGGGCAACTGGGCCTGGTACTCGGAGTGCTGAATTCGGTGGTGAAGCTGTAAAGAGAGTTTCAATAGGGAAAAGTGGGACAAGTGCACTTCTTGGTCCAGCATCTGTTAAGCCTTCAGGGCTGCGGATGCCATCACCAAAAATTGGTTTCTTTGACGGGGTAAGTTTTAATTTCCCCTTAATTAACTATTCTGCACTAGTTAATAGGTGATCTGAAGGAAGCTTAAATACCATGAAGGTGCTGGATGTCATTTTGGAATGTCCAAGTAAATTAAGGTGTTTTTGAGTAATCAAAATCTCCTCTCTCTCACATCTCTAAATATTGGTTTTTGTGGAAAATTATTCCCTAACTTGATTCTGATGACGTACAGGTGAGGACACTAGGACGCACTCCTAATGGAAGCACACAATCTCATCCAGCTATGTCCAATTCCTTAACTAGAGTTAGAGCTGGAATGGGAAATGGTAGCCTGATGGGAGAGTCACAGGTGTCAAAGAATCATAATTCTCAACCTGCTGGAACTGTAATGGTTGTTCAGAGCTGCAAAATTGGTACTCATCAGCCTGCCTCGGGCATCAAACCTAAATCTCCAATACCATCTCAGGAATCTTGCAATGTGGTACATAAAGTCAGTGCTTTAAGAAATGCAAAACGTTGTTCTGGCGTACCCCTCGAAGTTCGGAGTAGGTCTCCAGGAAACAACAGGGAAGATCATTTAATTGATGAGGAAGTTAGATCCACAGAGAACAGTTTGCATTCTCCTAGTATCCATGAAAAGGAAAGGAGTGCTTCGGAAGAGCAAGTTGTCGGTATGAGCAAACAATTCGAGTTTCTGGACATCCACGGGGAGGTAGATACCACAAATATTGGTTAGTCTCTTCCTCTTCACCCCATTAACATCAGCAAGAGATTGCATTATAGTATGTGAAGCTTTAAAAATCTACTCTTTGACTATAGGATCAACGATATTGGAAGTAGATTAGAGGGTCCACTTGTATTCAGAAAATCACATAGCATGACGTTAAGAGCTGAAGCTGTAATATTACTGCATCAACTTTCTGGAAGCTAATAAGCTGGGAAAGGTAGACCATCTCACAAATTTGGCAGGACAAATTAGTTTATCTTCGATTATATTATATCTAGAGCAGTGTCTGTCCTTAACCTTTCTAGAGTTTTGCGGTTATGAGGCCCACTTGGCTCGTGTATTCCTGATCACCACTTATAGCTTCTGCCTGGAGACAAAATGTTAGAGAGGCTGTTTTCATGGAGACCATGTGTAGATGCTTTCCAACAGCATATACATAAGGTATCCGAGAAGTTCTGCATGTGTAAATGTGATCGAGATGCAAATGTCTTGTTTATTTAAGAAAAATGTTCACTTTTTCCCGAAATGCATTTTATGCTCACAAGCAGCTCTGAAAGTACTTATCAGTGTAGCGGACTGAACTGTATCAGTAAAAAAAGTTTAAAATGTTAAAAGGTTGAATCGATATTATATAAATAGAAGAAATAAAATTAAAAAAATAAAATAAAACAATTTATTAAAATAGTAATATTGATTAATATATATATTAATTACTAATAATAATTTAATCTAAAATTGAGTAATAATTCTTTTATTTAAATTTTACTTAAAGATTGTCAAATGAAAATTAAATAGTTTTTTTAAAGTTTATAAAAGTTGATTGATTTATAAAAATTAACTAAATTTAAATAATAAGGGTTATTAAAAATAACCCAACGTAACAGGTTAATTTGTTTAAAATTGATTAAACTAAATCAATTTTTTAATCATTTATCATAATTACACTTTTAAATTCACTTAAATACAAATTCATGAGATCCTACATGAAGTGTTCAATTGTTTTGCAGTTTTGCGCTTAATGTTATGTACTAGATAATAACGGGGAAGTTTCAACTTTTATTTTTTGTTTTCATATTTAATTTTATAATTTTCAGTTACACATAAATTTTATAAGTTAAATAATATAATTAAAAAATTAGCACAAAATATTAGAAAATAAAAGAATTGAGAACTTTATGCTAAATACAAATAATATTTAGCACATTTAATACTTAAAAATTAAATAATAATTTAATAACAGAAACAAATTTAAAATTTATTACGACTACAAATTACTCATTCAGTGAAATACAAAAACCGCCCAAGTTTTAAAGCTTTAGAGACATTCTTCGACAGGATGTAGCATGACAGAAATGTTCATATTGTTATCTGCATATAGAAGTTGAAATCCAGCCAGAATCAAGAAGCTGAAGTCACCTGTAACAAAGCTTCTGGTCTAACAATGTCTATAAGAGCATATCAGTCGCAACTAAAACAGTGGAACTGAGAATTGAAACCCGAAATTCAATGCAATAACCAGTAAGATAAAGAAAGATTTGTTCCGATAGATCCACTCAACAAAAAGCAGTAACCATTCCAAAGTCTTTAGGAAGACTAACAAATAAGACTATAAAAGATGATTAGCTACTTAAGATCTTGGCTTTTCCTTTTTCTCCTTGAAAAGTGCCAAGAGGGAGACACCAGAAACCTTCACAACCTTGAATCTAACACCAGGAATATCACCCACGGCATGCCCCTTTCTTCCAAATCCAGCAATCAACACTTCATCCTGCAACCAGCATTCAATTATTGCATCAAAACACTATGAATTCCCAAAACCAATCATTATTTTATTGATACACTCAACACTTACATTCTCTTCGATATAGTTCAAGCAACCATCATTAGGAACAAAGGCAGCAATCTTCTTGCCATTCTTGATAAGTTGAACTCTGGCACATTTACGAATGGCAGAGTTTGGCTGTTTGGCCTCAATACCACTGCATCAAAAAGTTATCCATTAAATCTATACGCTTAATTCTCTAAGCATGAAATAACTATCAAGGTTCACTTTCTTACATCTTCTCAAGAACAATTCCTTTAGCATGAGAAGACCCTTGAAAGGGTTTCTTCCATTCATTCCCAAGATGAGATTTCTTGTATGACTTGTCAGCCCACCTTTGCCTTCTTCGGTGAGACTTCAGCTTGCGACCAGATCCCATACCACGTGTCTTCCTGCAAGATCATAAGGATCAAACACAGGAAAACTGACATCGTTACGACAAGATCTGACTCAACCCCATATGATTCAACTTTTTCCAGAAACTATCAACCACAAGTTCGCAAGTAGGAAATTTTTCTCATGAATGACATAACCATCAATCAAACATGTGACGAGAAAAGTGAACCAAAGCGTGAAAGAAGAGAGACAATACCCCATGGTTACAGACGTAAAACGCTCCGACGGCTACTAAAAGTTGGAGAGCACTGCGGCAGAGAGTGAAGCAAAACCCTAGACTGCTTTTTGATCCTGTGATTGCTAATTTATAGAGGACTTGTAAGATAAGTCGGCCCAATAAAATGCTGCTCCTGATATTTCTATTGGGTCGGACAGGGTCGGTTTGAATCCAAATTTACCAATACGGCTACTGGATGGACCCACTTACCTGTTAATTGTAATATTGGGATAATTACTAGTTGGAATTTGATACAAATATATAAATTTACCCTGAATCTAGGTTTACTGGAAATAACCTACCTATTATGTAAGGATAAGGTTATGTATTATCAGACCTCTTTAGACCCTTCTTTAATACGAAACTTCAAATTGAGTATCATGATAATGATACAAATTTACCCTAATCTCAACTAATAATTACACGTTATGTTATAAGTTGAAAGTTATATGCAAAGTTCAACAATTAAAAATCAAATTAGTTAGATTGTGTAATCATAATAATTTTGAACCGATCAATTTTTGAATTTTATTTATTTTAATAATTTTTATTATTAAAAATGAACTAATTTATTAAATAATTGCTTAATTTTTATAAATTAATTAATTTTATAAACTAAAATTAAAGATGACAATGAGATGGACCTGACCTGACCACTGTTACTAAAACTCAGGCTAAGCCCAAAACTCTAGGAAGTGAGCTGGAGTCCAATTCGGCCTTACCTAAGCTATTTTTCCTAATTAAAAATGTAAAAACAACATCAATTTTTTACAAAAACATTGTTTTCTACAAGATAACGTAGTTTTGCTTATTTGTATCAAGTCTTAGGTCAAGCCGGGCTTGGTCTACCAAGCCTGAGCCCGAGCCCGAGCCCGACCTAAGACCTATTCAACTCAAGTATAATCCATTGACCTCGAGCTGACAATCTTCAACCCCTTTTACTAATAAATAGTTCACAGCACTTTGGATTTAGATTTTTTTTATAATCTTGTTAAAAGCTTAAGCTTTCCATTAAAAATTGAACGATGAAGTACTCATTGGAGAATTGGTATAATGTTAACTTGGAAGCAAAGTTAGGCATGGTTGCTACGCTTAAGCGAATAGTAATCAAGATTGGACACTTAATAGTACAATACACAACTGTTCTTCCTCACAAGCTTCCAAATTATAGTAATTGCAGTGAATGATCCACATGAACATGAAGGGCATGAAGATACAAGATCCTGTAAAGGGTGTCAGACAATTCTTGACAATGTCTTGTCTCAGTAACACTCCATCTGTGGGGCAAAACAGAAAGTCCTTGGTAGAATGTGGCCAGTAGGGCTTCCATCCCACATAACAGTACGTTAGTTTTCGTCTTCAAAACCATATTCATCCATTACATTGCTTCTTTACGAGTTGCCAGCCACCCAAACCTGCAAATTGTTAAGAACAGGACGATTGAAAACTGCCGACCATAATCAGACATGCTTAAATGGTGATAAGTGAAAGGCAAAACCTGTCAGATGGTTTTTCTACTTCTGACCCTTCTTCCACAGGACTCCAATCTTCTTCAACATGTTTACATTTTTCTTCTTTGGCGAGTCATCATCCATTTCTTCGGAGTAAGGTGAACCCATAGTCCCGGCAATAGTATTGTAGTTGTTATCAAGAGAAACTGCTCTGTCGACCAACTTCCCTGTGTTTCCTGTAGAAAGCATAGAGGCAGCTGCCTCGGCCGCCTTCCTCCACTGGTCTGCCTGTACCTTTAACTTCCTCAACTCTGCCTCCAATTCTGTATTTGTAGCTTGGGCTGCATCTAGCTGTTCTGCTACTCGTTCTGCTCTTCTGCTATTTTTATCTGCTTCTTCGGTCAGATAACCGAGTTTCATCAAGGCCTCTCGCTCTGCGGCTCTTGCTGTTTCTGCTAATCCAACAGCCTCATCGTTAACTTTGCTCCTCTCGGTTACTGCCTTTTGGATTTCCATCTTGAGAATTTCATTTTGCTGTGTCAGATTCTGTAACTCTGAGTCCTTGTCCAACAGACTTGACTTCAACTCTTCCAATTCATGCTCCAACTTCATCTCAGTTGCAAGTCCATCTTTTACTTCACCTGGAATATTCTTCTCAATCTTCAAATTCAGCCCTTTGTTCTCCTCTGAAACACTTTGCAAATCCTTTTCTTTATCCTGAAGTTCAATCCTCAACTCTTCAATGTTATCTTTGGCTTTCTTTAGTTCTGCCTGCAACTCTGATTCTCTTTGGCCCGATTCAAATTTTGTCTGTTCAATTTGTTCATAGGCACTTCGTATCTGCAACGTACTTTGAATATATTCTTGCTGATACCTGGTCTCTGACATTTCTAGAGCAGATTTGAACTGCCCCATTTCAAATTTCAAAAGTTTAAGCTCTTCCTTAAGCTGCTTCGCTTCCTCATTCCCTCCATTTTCACGCACATTTTCCATGTCTTGTGTAGTATTAACCGATGTTTTGCTGCCATTAGCTTCATCTGATTGAAGCTTGTTCACAACTTCCTCCAAAGATTTTATCTGAGCTTTTGATTGCTCCAATTCCAATGACAGTGAGTTATATGCCTCAACAGCTTTTATGTGATCTGACCTCAGCATTTCTGCAGCTGTGTTTGCTTCTTCCAATTGATCTTGAGTTTTGCTAACTATTTCTTGGGCTTCAGCCTCAGCTTCCCTCCAATGATTGAGCTCATTTTTCAGCTTTTCGACAAGGTTGAGAGTTTCAGTAAGTTCAATTCTCAAACTTTGTAACTCCGCATGTGCCGATTCTGCATGTTTTGATTGGGAAGCTTCTGATTCTGTCACCATTTCCAACTGATTCTTGAGCTTTTGGATTTCATTCATGGCAGACGCTAAGGCTGCCGAATCCATGGATTGCTGCATCTGGACAGCTTCTAATTCAGACTCCCAAGCTTTATCCCGATCATGGGAAATTTTGCGGAGCTCCTGAAGTCGAGCATCCTCTGAAGCAGTAACCTCCAGCAGTTGCTGTTGGGACTCCTCAAACTGTGATGACATATCTAAGAGCTGTTTCTTTGAATCCTCAGCCTCTTGTTGAGCCCGCCTCTTCCATAACTCAGTTGTGTTTAGTTGATCTTTTGCCTTTTTCAGATCATCCTGGAGTTGTGCAAGCTGTGATTCCAATTCAGATACTCTGCTCAGACGTTTCTTCTACAGTTCAAAAGATGATAGAGAGAATAGTCAATGACTAAAATAAAAGTGATAATTCATGCAGGAAACAAGTTTAAAAAGAAGCAGAAGCTCCTCACTTTGCTAAAGCACTATCAGTGCAGACATTTATAGTTTGAGATTAACATAATATGCATCTAAAGCTTTAGGGGATATTAACAACTGCACCACTTTCCTCAATAAGACCCTCCTAACATAGCAATTGCTTTGGTTATAAGTACCTCGGTTACTGGACTTCGATGTGATTTGCGTTCAGTAACAATAGGACTTCTGTCTTTTGGTGTTCTGTTTGCAGGGTTTGGAGAGGGGATCGAGTCAGATTCTGATCCTGGTGTCTTAAGTTTGCGTGCAGTTCGTGGAGTTGCAGGAGATTTCCTTTGAGTCACTTCTAAAGAGCCAATTCTGTTCTCAAAAGTCAATGACATGATGACCCCATCATTAGAAATGCATAACAATACTACCTAATTCCAACAACAAAAAAACAGAAGCACAAGAATCTAGGAATGAACAGAACAAACTACAGGTTCTTGTTAGACATTTTATCCAAAGAATGTTGACATAAGCATCAATCAAGGAGTAGAAGGTTACCAATAGCTCGTTTGGTGATAAAATTCCAAAACCTGCCACCTCTGGAATGCATTAACCATTCTAAAGTCCAACCATTAACTACCACACAGTAATGCATCACCCAGACTTTCAAAGCACATGACATTGCTTGAGAAAAATTAGTCTTTCATCAACTTTTCTCATACTGACCAATCAAGTTTGCCACAAAAAGTCCAATAGAATCTATGTGAGAAAGAAGATTGAACCAAATTGAACACCAGCTGTGATCCATGTTACTGTTAAGAGAACTTATCAGCCAGGTGATCACACTGAAACCCCATTGTTATACTGAATATTCAACTAGTTAAGTACTTCCGTACAAAGAATACCACAAATGTTATAGAATGCTATACTTGTATCCACAATCAACACAGCTTAATAAGTCCTAACGACATGTACAAGTACTAGAGAGCCAGTGTAAATGGATTCTTTTTTAAGTCTTACAACAGATGAGAAAGGTGAGCAAACTATGATATGAAAGCACTCCCCAGAAGCAAAAGCTATCTGGATTGAATTGCATTCAGTATGGAAAAACGAATTAAGCAATGGGCTCACCTGCTTACCATTAAACAGAGAACAGGAAAGATTCGGTGCAGAAAAAAGAACAAGAAGTAATTCCAATAATAAGAAACAAAAGAAACCAATGCAGCAATCATGAATGAGAAGCTGAATATATACAACTAGCTCACTTTGCTTTTGGTGTCTGCATTGTCTCTTCACGCTTCTTCACCAAGTGGTAAAACAGCACTTAGATGTCTTCTTCAGCCCCTACCTGTCCCACACCTCCTGCAATGGTTCAGAGAAACTTTTTCCTTAGAATGAACTTCAAAAGATAAACCTATTATACATGTATTTACAAAGACCAATAGTGAGTGAGCTCCACATAAAATAAAGCCTGTCTGATTGCTATATACAACGACTAACAAACAAACAAGCAAGCAAACAAACAATGCAATCCCTTCAAAGGAACTCCTCGGAAACTACCTGCACTACCAACAACCAGTACCGCAGGACAAAATTTGAATAGAAAGGAAATGTTTAAAACTAAGCGTCTCACTGTATATTAAGACACAATCAAACTTTGCAACTTTCTTTCTTTCTTTTTTTCCTTCCCTTTTACTCCAATACTTGTATTGCACTCAACACTCAACAGGCAAACGGACCAACAATGGGCCAGCAAATAGCTAAATGACCATTGTAACCTATAGTTGATGGCTATATCTCATTTCCAAAACGTAAAGTTTCTTTCTTTATGCTTTATCTTTTGATGCCTATCTTACTGTTTCTTAAATGATTATTTCCAATATCTGCAAAAAGGAGCAAACCATCTTTTCGTCATCAAAATTATTCAGACAAATCAAATCTTCCAACTCTCAGCTGTAGTGACTAACATCAAAAGGGGGAAAATAGAAGTAAGGAAGGAACTAAGTTATTAAAATGTATAAATTGTAGAGATTTTTCACAGTTCTTCAAAAGCGAAAGATGACAGAAAATGAAAAGGGAAACTAAACAAAGGGTGAACTAATCAACTCTTTTCAACTATCGTAGAGTATTTTACAGAAAAGCCTCCATTGAACAGTATAGCATCATTTTCAACCATCTCCAGAACCTCAGAATCTTTGAAGAAATCTTAACCTTGAGAAGATTATAAGCTGCTGGTATTAGAAATAAGGGGCAATACGAGAAGAAATGGAAGAGAAAGCTGAAAAAGATAATCAAACACATGTTTACTAACTTACAACAAAATGTAGAACAACAATGACAACACATGTATAGCATTTATTTGTAAAGTTCCAAACTTGGAAAACTTATATCTGCCATAAGCTCAGATCTACAAGAAACTTATCAAAATCGACCTGCACCCAACCAAGCTAAAACAGAGATAGCAGCAAACAGATGCCCGGTTTAACCGATTAGTAGGTTTCTGTAAAAGCAACTTTAAGCTCCTCAAGAGCAACCAGAAACCAGTATTTTCGAAACAAAAGGACTTAACGAGTGAGATGCATGCCAAAGAAACCAAAAAGCAAGCATTACTACAACTGAACAAATATATGCAACCAACAGATTCAAAAAATAAAGAGAAGTTTTTATGGCTTCATGAAGGGGGGAAAAAACACAAACTTTGCTGTCAAAATCCAAACTTTAGAACTCAAACCAACCTTAGAAACGAAAGAAACAAATGAGGACTACCCCGTTACAGAAGAACGCGAGAGGAACAAAATGTAAGACAGAAATCATTTCAGAATCACTCTTACCAGACTAAGCTCTGCACAGAGAAAGGAGGGGTTTTCTATGGCTGAACACTAAGTATCAAAAGAAGAAAAATAGTTTCAAAGCCCAATAAAAGCTTAAAGAAGCGTAGAGCTATGGAGCAGACAATGTCTTGTGTTGTTGCCCAAGTAGCGTTAAGTAGGTAGCTGCTTTCTTTGGCTCATTAATCTCTCTCCTTTTACTGTCTACATCTGCCAAATTTTGTCACATGTCAGTGAACAAGACAAAGCCAGCTTCATTCAGCCATTGTTTCTTCAGTTTTAGCAAAGATTTCAATATATTATTAATCCAAAATCTTAACAAACTATAATATTTTATGTTTACTTCGTTATAAAATTCAAACATCATCACCAATTATTTGTTGAAGACACGAAACATTATCTGTAACAAAATCGAACCAATGACAAAAACAATAAGAAAGTCGACTGAACAAAATGCAGGTTCCCATCTACTGGTGCTGCATTACCTTGCATTACATGTGCTGCTTCTTACTGCATTAATCGTCTTCTACGTAACCATCAGCAAGGTGTCTGGTGAGGCACCAAAATAATGATGCCAATAAGACCGTTATTATAATACTTGAGGCCTAAGCCATGTGCCACTTCATCGAGTTTGCAGTTGCAGGACTTATCTGATATCTCAACTTTTGACTTCTTTAGCTCTGTTACCTTGACCCGCTGTGGGCGGTATGGACATTGGAATGGTAAATTTGCTTTACATGGATTTACGATATTCCAAATCGAACCCGAAGAATTAACTAAAATTTTTAAAACCTAAGTAGTTTTTAATATTCTATTTTTTAATTAAATTTTAAAATTTTTACGAATAAAAATAAAATTTATCAATTATTTTTAAAATTTTTAAAATTTATTAAATAATAGGTTTAATACCGATTAAATCTTTTAAACTTTAAATCCTTTATCCTACCGATTTAACTTTCGACCTGATTTTTAAAATATTGATAATAACTTCAATTAAGTTGAATCAAAAGAATATTAAATTATATGTATTTCAATTTTATAATATATTTTACTTGACTATTTTGTAAACTTAATTTTATTGCTTTTAATATTTAAGATCTAATAGTTCCAAATTTAAGTCCATGAAGGCCGTTAATTTGTAACTTTTAGATTAAAGATATGGATCAACAATAATTCATCTCATAGGGGATGGTCGAGTTGGTGGAGTAAATGAGCATGGAGCTAAAAGATTCTGTGTTCAAATTCTCCTATTTACGCTCTCTCGATCAATCCTGTTGTACAGGGCTTGCCTAGTACGGAATATCTAATTAGTGTGATTTGTAGGCTATTGTGTCAATCCGGAGGTTTACCCAGTATGCTTCTAAATGATAACGGCTGCGGGTTCCTCCATTTCTTAAAAAAAAATCAAAATTAAGTTGGTATCGGGAATAATACATTTAAAATTATTTTCTCAATTAACAATAAAAAGAATTTTAGGCGTAAGATTATTATTGTTATGTATCCATAATATGAGACGAATAGAAGAAATATTAAATATTAAATAAATTGTTTAAAATCATAAAATTAAAAAATCTACATTATAAAAATTTGGGTTTCAAGTTTAAATTTTGAATTTAAGATTTAAATAAACTAAGGGAGCGTTTGGTTTGAAGATTTGGGAACGAATGAATGAAATAATTGTAAATAACAGTGTTTATTTTGGGTTTTCAATTCCAAGGGAATAGATTTATCCCGTTAAATTTGAGAATCTACTAAACCCATCAAGAGGGTGGGTATCGAGTTTTCATTCCAATCTACGTTTTTATCACGTTTATTTTTCACTCTTTTATTCTTAACCTTTACCCTACCATCTTCTTTACTTTCTTATCACCTCTCAATTCCTTACAATCTCCCATGCTGTCTTATCGTGTCTCATCAACGAAGGAATTTTTTGTTTTGCACCTCCAATTATATTTTTTGAAATCACTCGTTTTAATTTGATGTTAAATGAACTGGATATAACCTGGTTTCATCTCATTGTAAATGGGACTTTTGCTCCTTTTTGTTTTTATATATTCTCGTTTTATGATTTAATCAAGAGAATAACTAATCTACTATATGGTTTGATGATGTGAAAGTTCATATGGTTATAGATTGAACAAGAATCATAAAACCAATATGATCATTTTTTCCCTTATAATTATTGTTTTGTGGTTTAATTTGATTTTCCGTATATAGTTTTAACTCTTTTAAAAAAAGAAAAAACACATAGCGAATCGTCTTCTACGTTTGTGTTTGTTTATTTGTTTTGTAAAGATCTTAATGACTTTCAAGAACAATGAAATAGAAGCATTTTTTATAGTTTTTAACCTTCATATAAAGACGCAAGCCCTTCATCTTTATCCAACGTCTATTTCTTCATAAAAGTCATGCCTTTTTTGTTTTGATAAAGCCTTAACCGTTGATGCAACACTGTTGACAAATGATTATATAACTCATCTAATGCTCGAAAATTGCGAGAAAATTCCTTGACAAATTTTACAAACATATAGAGATAGCTCCAATAAACTTATGAAGGGCAAATTATTTTCATTTTTATTGAGGGTAAAAATGGTATTATATTATCTTTCATTTCTATTAATGCAACAAACCAAACAACATTATTGGTATTAATACAGAAACCAAAGTTATAAACCAAACATCATTTTTTTATTTTTCATACCCATTCCTATCCCCTTCTACTATTATATCCATATTTATAGTCAACCCCGTGCTCAAACCAAACGCCTACTAAATCATTAATTAGTAATAAGGGTAATTACTGCCCATTAGGGGTGGTCGAATAAATGGAATGGGAAACAGGGGACCAAAAGGTCCTGTGTTCGAATCCCCTACCTTATCATACAGGATTTACCTAATTTGAAGTGCCCATTTGGCGTGATTTACAGGCTATTATGTCAATCCAGAGATTTACCCAGTGCGTATTTAAAGGATAGCAATTGCAGATTATTACGTTTCCAAAAAAAATTATCAAATTACTTTTAACAAATATTTAATAAAAAATGTAAATAATTTGAAAATTAATTATTAAATATGTCTCAAGAAACAATATAACAACAAAGCATACAATTGATTCATTTAATTCTGAATTTAAATAGATTAAGTGATTTATCAGACATTTATTTATTTTTAAATTAAATCTTTGATTTACGATGTTCATAATTTTTAATTCAATACGAAACAAACTTGTTATCTTAAATGTAACTTTTGAAGATTGAAATTTTAAAAATTTTTATATTGAAATATTTATGAAAAATTTCAATTTGTGAATTATGTCTATATATGGTCCTACATGGAAGTTGGGCTTGAACTTTATGGTAGGAAAGAAATAGACCAGTTAAATGGCTTGGTTACTTAAAGGTAAATTTGGACTAGTAATTAGTAGAATAAATTTGAACTTAATAATTTAATTATTAACTAAATTTCATAAAATTAATATTTTAGTAAAACCCTCAAGAAAATTAAACTAATTTAATGGTCCTAATAACCAAAAATCAAAATTATTTTTTATTGAGTACGATTTTTGTTAAATTTAAGTCATTTATATATTTTTTATTACTTTATTTAGTGAGCCTTATATAATGAAAATTATTAAAATATGACTCTATTAAAAGATTATATTTTCAAATGTTTAAACTTTTTAAATAATGTTCTTCCTCCATCCCAAAAAATGATAAACCTACTATTTGCAAAAAATTATGAAAATGTCAAAATATAAATAAATAAATAAATATTCTTCTATTAATAAAAAATTAATTCGTTAAAACGATGACAAATTTTTTTCCTCATATAACCTTCTATCAATAACAGATTACTCCATTAAAATTAAATGACATATAACTTCCTACCCTTGAAATTAATTGTTCTTGTAATTTTCATATACTTCTCAAATTATAATAGTAAAAGTAGGGGACATAAAAATGAATGAAAATCAGGAAAAAATTTTAAGGTTGTGTTGATAATGATATCCTCTCCAAGAAAGAGGACTCAAATTATGGATACAGTTCCAAAGTCTCCTGATCCAGAGAAGAACCATCCTCGAGATACTTCCTCCAACAACCTAACAGACTTGACAAATGGCCCATTGACAATTGGAAACCATGCTAATGATAAGTAAACAAAACGAAAACAAATCTTACAGGAAGTATATGTGAATTGAAATGACTATAAACACATTATGCGTAGCTTTAATAAAACGATGTGTTTGGAATCTTCTGTAACAACACCTCGCCCTTTAGAACTTCCTTGTCCTCAAAGGACGAGTCGTAGCATTGACGATATATAGCCATGGAATATGAAAATTGCGTAGAAAACATATGGTATTCAACCCATGAAGCATCCTCCTGAGAAGCCTAAGCCCATTTAAACAACAACTTTATGACAATGTGCCCCTTCTTTTTGATCATTTTCCTGTCCAAGATGGCATTAGGTATAGGGCCACTACTTCATGTTCATCCATGATAGGCAAAATAAAAGATGGTGTTTTGGCACTATGGTACAGTTCAAAGAGCGACATATGGAAATCATCTTGCATTTTGGACCTAGAAGGTAAAGCTAGCTTGTATGCAACATCTTTGATCTTTTCGATAACTTTATTAGGGTCGTAGTAATTGGTAGACAATTTGTGATTGCAACATCTTACTACCACAAGGTAAATACCCGAATACCCAAAAGATATTCAAGTACATACCTTATGAAAATGGTATGTTGGAGCAATAACAATTTCAACTTACACATGGCATTATCTAACATATTCGAAAGTTACTAATTTTTTAAACCATTCACTTCATTCATTCAAAAAGTTGATACTGTTTCCATCAAATAAATATTTACAAAACCTTATACAGGTTCTAGCAAAACTACAAAAATAACAAAAACTATATCACTTCTAGTGTCAACTGACAGACCTCTGAGCCATTTCTCTATCCAAAAGATTCCTTAAGTTCTGACTAAGGAACTAGGTCTCCTGTCTTGTACCTGAAAAGCTACATTGTAATTTTTGATGAGTTTTGCAAACTTAATGAGTGAACCATTATTGATGAATTCACCGGATCACATACACATAATACATATTTTACAGACACTCTGTAACGCCCCAAATTAGGGGTTAGAATATTAAAGGAATTTAGTACGAATTATGTGTTTTTATTTGCTTATTAAATATTTGCTTAAATTGTGCATAAGTATTTTGGCATGCATTCATGGCATTTTTCGGGTAAATTGGTTTAATGAAACTTCGGATTGATTCGGACCGTAGTAATATAATTTTAGTAATTTTTGTATACTTCA
>JANIJH010000004.1:59827243-59839848 GCA_024520975.1 Erythroxylum areolatum | reverse complement strand
CACCCTCGCGGGGCACGGACCTGGATATCACCGTCGATGTCGGGTTCGGGTCTTGCGGGAGTGGGGTGTTACAGTTATTCCTTATGATAGCAAAGATGAGTCTCTTAACAGGTTAACAAAGTTTTTGTTATATATTTTACTATCCTTGTTTAAAAAATAAATAAAATTACATCTTTTTGATGCACAGTTGCCTCCACCAGGTTACTTGAAAACGTCTTTCCTGACCTAAGCTTGTATTCATCTGATCCATACCAGATGATAAATAGATGAGTATTGTGTCCAACAAGCAGCTGTGTTGATGAAATTAATGACACGATGATTAACATATTGTCAAGAAATATGCATTCATACATGAGTTTTGACAAAACGGTTGACCGAACACATCAAGCAGATTATGAAGATTTTCTAAATTCTTTAAATCCAAAAGGCCTATCTCTGGACAAACTCTTACTCAAAGAAGGCTCCCCGATTATGCTTCTAAGAAATTTGAATCCAACTGAGGGACTATGCAATGGGACAAGGTTAATATGCAAACAATTAAAAGACCATAAATTTTTTGAAGAAATTATGTTTGGACCTCACAAAGAAAGATTAGTTTTTATACATAAAATTCCGTTACAATCATTGGAGAATGAAAAGAATGGAATACCTTTGTTATAACACAATTCCCTATTCGTTTGTGTTCTGTAATGACCATAAACAAATCTCAAGGTCAGACACTTAATTATGTAGGAATTTATCGCCATCAGCCTGTATTCTCATATGGACAGTTATATATGGCTCTGTTAAGAGCACGCACTCCTGAATCAATTAAAGTTCTAATTATTCCAGGAACTTTTGAATCTTTAAAGTTTGATCAAAAGACAAGAAATATTGTATTCCATGAAATATTTCAATTGGTCAAATTATAAAGTATAAACTTGTCAAAAGGTATATTAATTGTTTTATTCAAGTTGATATAATTTCATTTCATATAAAAAACATTATTTTCCACTGATTAATTTATTAAACAAAATTTTTAGGATGGAAAAATGTTTATTGATGAAGGATATTTTACTTGTTACTCAATGGTGGTCATGTGAAATTATTGTCTAAGAAAAAAAGCATTTTATCACATCACCTAGCACACCATCGAAGAGACAAAAGTTTATCTTTTTTAATTCTGAGGTATAACAATTACGCTTTCTTCATTCAAAATGTTTATTTTTTAAACTTAATTATTACCAATTTCTTTATTATTAACAGGGATCACAAGTTGAAGGCATTATATTTAACAATGATATCTGACGAATGATCCAAAATTTGCAATCGTGTAAAAAATATATGATTTGTAATGCCATTGTGAAGCCAATTCAGCTTCAGTATCAAACTGAAGACTTATAAATACAATGGATAATTACAAGTCGCACTGTCATTGAACCTGTACTAGATGATGATGCCATTATCCCCATGAAATTTAACTACACATCTTTCAACAATCTTATCAACTACATAAACGACAAGAAAAAATCAGTTAGTTAGGCCCTTTATTTATTTCTTTATACAATGTTGGCTATTTCTTTTTTTATATTTAATGATATTTATATTTAACATGTAATAGATATTTTGGCTGTGGTTCTTCAAGTCTTATATTAGAAAGAAATCAACAAAGATGGCAAACATTCAACTGTGCAAAAATTTGTTCTTGCCAATAAACAATAATTTAAATTCTCTCTTATTCTTGATATGACACAAAAACTGAGATAATTTCTCTTCCTTTTTTTGAAATTTGTTTTTTTATTAGGCAACAAACACTTATACTATCAACGTGGAATTCTTTTTCTAGTAAAGAGGGCTAGCAAATTACCAAATCCTTACATTCTTATCCGATAATTGTGTGTCACAGACTAAAAGTGAACTTATATAATGGTATTTTTGTTTTTTCTTCATCACGGTATTACATTTTATTAATTATACTTCTATGTTATTTTTACCTTACAATTGAAAAAATTTAGGTGTTGCATTATCTACCTGGTTTGACTCAGCGATTTTTGTTGATCCACCAATAGAAGAAGTTGCAGATCTTAAAAATTAGTACTGCCTTATCTTTACTCTGACAACCAATCAAATTATATATAAATTTTATAATATTTTGATGCTTGTATATTTATAATTATTATGTTCCAAGGCATGAAGAAATAATAAGGAACTTAAAAACTTATTAACCAACAAGCTTATCTGAGATATAATCCTGATACATCTTTCAGATCACATCAGAAAATTACCAAAATCATCTTCTTGAATTCTACCAGTAAGGTAAATACATGTATATCCTCATGACCATTGCTTATTTGTTATTGAATTTTTAATAAAAATCTTATCATATATTTGCAGACAATGTGGATTAAAGCTAATATTTCCTTCCAACACATCTTGCAAAAGTACTAGTATATGGCATGTAAGAAATGCTTTCGTTCTACAGCTGCTAATTATGGAGTTCCATTCACCTTTAATGATGGACCCCAATTCCGGTGCCTAACATTCGGAGTCATTAAACTGAAACAGTACTTGTCCTCAATCACATTGAACCTACTTTGGGACGATTAGTATAACTTTCACTAGAGATAGCGAATTAAGGTTCTCTTTAGACGGTTTCGAAGAGGACTTCTAGACGTACAACTTTTATGAAGACACTGAAGCAAGGTTATGTCATATAGAGGGTCAAAATTGGATTAGATTGTAAGGTCAGATGAAACCAAACGAAAGCTTAGATGAAAGGCTTCAATCTAAGATCTATTTTGGAACAATTGGCATAACTTTCTCTAGAGATACCGGATTAAGGTGTTCTTTGGATGATTTTGAAGAAGACTTCTAGATCTACAACTTTCATGAAGAATTAAAGCAAGATTTTGTCACCTAAAGGGTCAAAATTGGACCAGATGATAGAGTCAGACGAAACCAGACAAAGGGTTAGACGAAAGGCTTTAGTCTAAGTTCTATTTTGGAACAATTGGCATAACTTTCTCTAAAGATATCGTATTAAAGTTTTCTTTGGATTCTTTTGAAGGAAAATTCTAGATCCACAACTTTCATGAAGACACCAAAGCAAGACTTTGTCATCTAGGGGTCAAAATTGAACTAGACGATATGTCTATAGTGAATCAGACGATTCAGTCTACAGTGCACCAGACGATTCAGTCTACAGTGCACCAGACGATAGGTACCAGACGATAGGGTTCCTACAGGGTCTTCCTCACATCACCAAAAGTTCTAAATCACTAACTACACTCTCCAGATCATCTCCACTTATAAAAATCATAACTTTCGACTCCGATGTCCAAAAATTTCATACTATGTACAGTTGAAAAGCTAGAAAAATAAGCTACAACTTTCTAGAAGATAACTTTGTCTAATTCAAGCTAGATGAATCCATATTTTCTCCTAAAGTCAGAACACAATTTCTACACCTATGAGAGACTTGAAATATGAAATGTACCATTACAAGATAAATGAGCACATACACATTGGAAACTTTGGAAACTTCTCAATCCATTTCTAAATCAAATGAAGTTCATACTAGCTTTAATTACATATCAACATTATAATCAAAGGCTTGACACAAAATACAAAATACATTGGATGCTCAATGTTTGATATGCTTATAAAGCTATCCAAAAGTCTAGTCACTAACTTAGTTACAAAAATCTCTAACTATCTTGGAGTTTGTCCCGATGCCTTGCAAGGATTGCTAACTTTATCATTCTGCACCTGAGGAGTGGAAAAATATTGGGTTGAGTTGCACGGCTCAGTGGTCAACATATTTATAGCGATTGGCAATTGACCACAATTCCAGCATATGTATATATATATGTATATTCAGTAATTCAAACATTCTTCAATTTAGCTTAAAACTCATAACTCATAACACTCAAATGCATCATACTTAACAATTTAAAGATGCAATGCACAAACAAATGGCTCGAGGGTTCCATAGAAGCAGAATGGAGAAACTGGGGTTTACCCCATGAACAGAATGAGTCCAATTTCGGAGCTCATATGCCACAAGCAGGCAGTCGGGAGAAGGCTCTTGTCAACGTATACGTGACAAATAGAATGGTTCTACTCTTGCACAAACAAAAGTACACATTTGTTTTCTCATATGCTCATACTTTTATACCTTGTCTTCTTTTCATTTAATACAAAATGTCATGATCTCTTTCAAGGTATAATATAGTCATATTTCATCATGCATTTTCAACATTTACAAACAAGTCAATTTCAAACAAATCAATTTCAATCAAACATACACACATAGGAAAGAATTTGCCCAATTACACTATAACCATTAATATGTTACCCACCTAATTAGCTTGCGAAAATCCAAGTCAAGCTTGCCTTTTCCCTTGCTCTTGAGTAGGATTCTCTTGGTTTCCTAAAACAACCAAGCTTCCATTCAAAACAACATTCCAATAAAATTTATAAACTTCAAAAATCACAAAAATTGCCACAAAGACAAATTAAGCTCAATTCTAACCTACCTATAGTCCATCTAGGTTAGAAAACCTAAGACCTAGTTTAGAAACCCTAAAATCAATTGGGTTCTCTTAATTCATCTTCTTCTAACACAAACCTTTCATTCTCTACACAAACCCCTTTCTCTCTCTATCTCCTTCATCCTCGACCCAACCTATTTCTTTAATAAAGCAAGAAGAAAAGATGGTTAACCTACCTTAGCAAGCTTGATTTCTCTTCTTTTCTTCTTTCACCAAAACCTCTCTTCTTCTCTCTTATTTCACGTTTTTCTTCTTCATTTAAATGAAAGAAAACCTTTTGATCTTCCAATCCTATCCTTAATGAATGTAAAATACCCATTTTGCCCTTCCTTATAAGCCTTAGGTCTTTTATGCTTAAATGATCTCCCAAAAATGACCTTGAACATTCTTATTACATTAACACTTTAATTCTACTTACCCATTCAATAAATCCTACTAACTTTGACATAATTATATAACTCCAAAATAATTAATCTATCAAAAGCTCAAAAATTATTTTAAATTATGCTTAACTTAAAGAAAAAATTTCAGGGTCCAACAACTCTCCCCTCTTAAAGAATTTCATGCTCAAAATTCTTACCTTAGACAGTGAAGAGGTGTGGATACTTCTCCCTTATGGCCTCTACGGGTTCCCATGTGGCCTGTTCCGTAGAATGGTTCTTCCACATATCTTTAACCAGCTTCACAGTCTTATTTCTCAAAACCTTTTCCTTCGAATCTAGGATCTCCACTGGTTGCTCCTCATACGTCAAATCCTCCTTTAACTGGACCTATGAAGGTTGAACGATGTGTGAAGGATCAGATCAAAACTTCCTCAACATCGATACGTGGAACACATTGTAAATCTTAGACAATTCAGGTGGCAAAGCTAACTTGTAGGCTAAAGGCCCAATCTTCTCAAGGATCTCATATGGGCCTATGTATCTTGGACTAAGTTTGCCCTTCTTACCAAATCTCAAAACTCTTTTCCATAAGAAACACTTTGTCCCCAACTTCAAATTCCATCTCCTTTCTATATGTATCTGTATAGCTCTTTATTCTGTCTTGAGCTACTTTAAGTCTCTACTTCACCAATTTAATCTTATCAATTGTGACTTGCACCAACTTAGGCCCTAAAAGCCTCCTTTCACCTTCCTCATCCTAACAGATAGGAGTTCTATACCTCCTACCGTACAAAGCTTCATAAGGTGCCATTTGAATTCCTAAGTGATAGGAATTATTATAAGCAAATTCGATTAAAGGCAAATGATCATCCCATGAGCCTTTGAAATCCATAACACAAGCTCTCAATATTACCACCAAGGTTCGTATTGTCCTCTCCGATTGTCCATCAGTCTATGGATAGAAAGTTGTACTAAAGTGCAACTTAGTTCCTAAAGCCTCCTGTAAGCTTTCCCAAAATCTAGAGGTGAACCTAGGATCTCTATTCGAGACTATCGAACTTGGAATCCTATAAAGCCTGATTGTCTCTTCTATATATTTGTTGGCCAAAGCATTCAAAGAATCTGTCTGCTTAATTGGGAAGAAATGTGCAGACTTGGTTAGCCTATCAACAATCACTCATATTTCATCATGTTTCTTGCTAGTCCTCGGTAATCCCATCAAGAAATCCATCGTAATCTTCTCTCATTTCCATTCCAGAATCGACAGAGGTTTAAGCTTGCCTGAAGGTACCTGGTGTTCAGCCTTAATTTACTGGCACACTAAGCATCTTTTAGCATACTGTGCAACATCTTTCTTCATTCCTTTCCACTAGAAATGCTCTTTCAAATCTCGATACATCCTTGTGCTTCCCGAGTGTATTACATAAGGAGCATTGTGCGCGTCATCAAAAATCTCATCTTTTAGTTGTAACATATCTAGAATACACAATATGTTACCTACCACCATCAATCCATCTTCTATGATCTTTATTTCAGAAGGTTTACCCCTTTTAATCTCTTCTCAGAGCCTGCTCAAATAGTCATCCTGTTCCTGCAACTCCTTAATCTTCTTATTCAATATTAGCCTCACTCTAAAGTTAGCCAATACAAAATTGGACTCGACTTGTCTCAATGTCATATTAAGTTTGGCTAATTCCTTCAACAAAGGAAGGTATACTGTCTCCATATATGCATTAATGGACTTCCTACTCAGTGCATCTGCTACTATATTAGCTGCAACATCCCACTACCACAAGGTAAATACCTGAATTCTCGAAGGATATTCAAGTACATACCCTATAAAAATAATATGTTGGAGCAATAAAAAATCCAACTTACACATGGCATCATCTAACATACTCGAAAGTCACCAAATTTAAAAACCATTCACTTCATTCATTTAAAACGCTAATACTGTTTCCATTAAACAAATATTTACAAAACCTTATACAGGCTCTAACAAAACTACAAAAATAAAATAAAAAAACTATATCACTTCTGGTGTCAACTGATAGACCTCTGAGCCATTTCTCTATCCAAAAGATTCCTTAAGTTATGTCTAAGAAACTAGGTCTCTTGTCTCATACCTGAAAAGCCACATGGTAATTTTTGATGAGTTTTGCAAACTCAATGAGTGAACCATCATAAATGAATTCACCGGATTATACACACATATCACATATTTCACATATATTCATTCAGATCTTATATACATTCCAGATATTCACACAACATGGTATATCATATAATCACAAAATCCACTTAGTCAAGTATAACAAATAGTTCATATCAATTTATCATTCATTTCAGCTTTGCAGATCATTAAATGAAATTTAGTCTTATAATGCTATATGCATGAGACTCACATTCGTTCTTATTGTTGTGATTGAGTGCCTATCACATACATATACAAATATTGGTCCAAAGGGCTCAGTCAAAATAGAATCACGGAGCATAGCTCTATGTGCAGAACATATATCACGGAGCAAAGCTCTACATTGAAGCGCTTCAAACTGGCTACTCAAGTCACAACGCCTTTATCTGAGCATGCATTGTATGAAATGCATCAAATACTAAATATGTCATATATCACAATCTTATACAAATGCTCAGACAAGATTTCACAGTCATCGGACCTAAGTCCGGCATTCAACTTTCGTTGAGAATCAAATGTTAAATTCATATCAAAACAAAACACTCCCAATACATGCCCAACTATTAAACTCCTCGGACCTCAAGTCCAGAATCCAGAAACAACTCATAAACAGTACAAAAATATTGGAAGTTTAACAAATCAAATTAAATTCAAATCAAATCAATCTTAGGAAAATCATCTAGGTTGACTCATAGCACTCTCCAACATGCTATTGCCTTGATGGTCTGGCAATGTATGTCTGACGTCCACTTGGCTCCTCTAGAACATACACAACACATTCACAAATATCACATTGTTGTACAAATGTATAAGTATTCCTTTATGCACATGTAGAAAATATGCACAATGCATGTTCAATAACAATTCCGGTTATCTTATAGTTATTTTCATCATCAAATTAATTAGATATCAAAGCCCTCATTAATATCATTTGGTACTTATAATTTGGGCTAAAATAAAACAATGTGAAATCAATTACATAACTTAATTGACCACTTCAAATTTTCTACCCACATGATTTTAGGTTAACTTTGCATAATTAATCTGATAGGGTAAAAGACAAAATTAGGCAACACTCCCTCCTGGAAAGTTTTTCTACAGTGTCTTAAGTTTCTAAAGACTCTAAGATCATCCAATTTTATTCAGTATACCAAAAGTTATAACCCAAATACTTTATACTATTTTAGAGCTTCAGCAAAATTCTTACCTCAACTTACAATCAAAAATTGAAATTCTTGGAGATAGAATTAAATCTTGATTTCTTCATATAATTTGTAACCCTATGTCTCTAGTTTACTCCAAATTAAACATCATCCCATTTAGATAACTAAAGAGAAAGATATGGCCAAAACACCAAGGTATGTTTAAGTTGTCAGGAAACTTCGCCGCGACGAAATGAAAAACCTTCCAAATAGAAAAATTCTTCGACATTTTCTTAAAAGTTTGCCGCGGTGAACTTAAGAGTTGGCCATGGCAAACTTTTATAGAAATCAACTCTTTCAATTTAGCCACGATGAACTAAAAATAGTTGGCCGTGGTGAACTTTACTACGTCTAAACTCATCTTCTTTTTTTCATTCTTTTCCTAGATTTCACATTCGTACAACGTCTATTATGCACTTCTTTACCCAAAACAATCTATAAACTTCACTTCATTTAACTCCTAATTCAGTTCAAATCATTCACATAAGATCAAAATTCAAGTTTACTCCCTAACACTAAAAACAGAGCATATTCGGATAAACTCTCATTTCCCAACAGTCTCATTTTTCTGAGTTACACATTATCAGCCAAAAACTTCATTTCAAGTAAAACTTTGCATTTACATACACTTTCCCTCAACACTGAATCATTTAAACTTTTCCTTGAAATCCAAACTTATTAAAACTCACCTCTATTAACACTTCATACATGAACAGTATATCTTTATTCACATAAACTTTTAAACCAGAACAGAAACATATTATTTCTACATCACTTTACAAGAATTTCCATATTTCCCATTTCAGAATCCATTCAACATAGTTTTGAACAAGTCCTAATTCTTGAATCCATCATCAAAATCAGTCATCACCGTAGCCACGATTTTCAAACCCATGCATGCATGTATATATTTACACCAGAAAATGAACATTATCAGAACTACTTACTAGATTCAGCTATTCCTAGCAGTAAGAATAACTCACAGACAACCATCAAGAGCAACTCAATGTTCAGTGATGAACAAAACAAGCAGAAAATGCTTCAGGTGCTCAAAAACTACAATAACTCTTCCTAATGTTTTCTTTTCAAAACATATAATACGTGGGTTCTTTGCATGCCTTACACTTGTCACCATATAAGTAAGCCATATGTCATAAGTACATCATTGCCACGTGTCACTCTATCATTGGTCTATAATACCCCAAATTTTTTTTGAAAATTTCTAAATTCATCAAAATTTTGAAATAATTATATGACTCTCCAAATAATTATTTTTTTAGCTCAAAAATAATTCACCAAAATTTCAAAATATCCAAAATGTACAAAAATTGCCAAATCATATTTAATACACTCCAATAAATCCACAATTTTCACTTCTAAATCAAATTTACCCAGAAATGCCAATGAATGCATGTATAATCATATGAATGTGAAAAATAAATGTGTATGTCACTATTAATTATGCATGATGTACATTTTCCTAATTTCTCATAATCTATCATAATTAATAATTATAGCCCTAACATGGGTAATGAGATGTTACATTAGCTTTCTCCGGGTGGTAGTCTATCATCAAGTCATAATCTTTCAACAGCTGTAACCACCTTCTTTGTCTCAAATTCAAATCCTTTTGACTCATCAGATACTTAAGACTCTTATGGTTTGTAAACACCCTAGTGGTATCTCCATATAAGTAGTGTCTCTATATCCTCAACACAAAAATTATGCCATAGCTAACTCCAAATCATGCATAGGATAATTCATCTCATAGGGCTTTAATTGCCTAGAAGCATAAGCAATCACTTTATCGCTTTGCATCAACACACAGCCCAATTCCTTCTTTGAGACATCACTATACACGATATATCCGTCACTATCCAAATGGAAAGTCAAAACCGGTGTAGTTGTACGCCTGTTCTTCAATTCCTCAAAACTACTCTAGCATTCCTTTGTCCATATAAATTTCTTATTCTTCCTTGTCAATTTAGAAATTGGAGCTGCTATCATGGAAAAGTCCTCCATAAACCTTCTATAACAACTAACTAATCCTAAGAAACTTCTCACTTCAGCTACATTCTTAGGTGCTTCCCATTTCAAAGCTGCTTCTATTTTCCTTGGATCCACATATACTCGTTGCTCTGAAATCACATGTCTAAGAAATGTCACTTCCTATAGCCAAAATTCACATTTGTTGAATTTAGCATACAACTCATTCTTCCTCAGTGTCTCCAAAGAAATCTTTAAATGTTCCTCATGCTTCTTATCTCTCTTAGAATAGACCAAAATATCATCAATAAAGACAATGACAAATTGGTCTAAGAACTCAAAAGGCATGATCAAGAACTCAAAGTGGTCATACCGTGTTCTAAAAGCAGTCTTTGACATATCGAACTCCTTTATCCTCAATTGATGGTAACCTAGTCTCAAATCTATCTTTAAAAAGACCCTTGCCCCTTGCAACTAATCAAACAAGTCATATATGCTTGGAAGCGGATATATGTTCTTAATTGTGACATGGTTAAGCTTCCTATAATCCACACACAATCGCAATGATCTATCTTTCTTCTTCTTCGTAAAAAGGATCGGAGCTCCTCAAGGTGAAGAGCTCGGCCTAATGTAACCTTTCTCTAACAAATCTTTCAATTGCTCCTTAAGCTCCTTCAATTCTGCCGGAGTCATTTTATAAGGCGGAATAGAAATTGACGTTGTGCCTGGAAGAAGCTCAATGGAAAATTCAATTTTTCTAGGTGGCGGTAGTCCTGGTAACTCCTCATGAAAGACATCCGGGAATTTCATGACCACTGGTATATCTTCCAACTTCCCTTTATCTGCCTTTGTGTCTACCATATAGACCAAATATACTTCACATCCCTTCCTCATCATCCTCTCTGTTATCAAGGCTGAAACAATCTGAGGTGGACTGACTTTTCTGTCTCCCATAAACACCACCTTTCTACCTCTGTTAAACTCAAACTCTACTATCTTCCATTTGTAATCCAAATTAGCATTATACTTTTCTAACGTATCTATACCCAAAATCACATCTAATCATCTCATACTCAATGGCATTAGATCCACCACTAATTGTTCTCCTCTAATATATATCTCATAGTCTCTATAAACTTGTCTAATTACGATATACTGTCCGATTGGAGTACTCGCTATCAAAGGAGTATCCAATGGGCTCAAATCTCTACCATGCACAGTTCTACCCGATGAAACAAAGGAGTGGGTAGAATTCGGATCAATAAAAAAATTACATCATCATTAAATAATTTAATCATACCAGTCACAACTTCTGGAGCTGTCTCTGTGTCCTCCTATGTCATTGCAAACACTTTAGATGGTGCTTGCCCCTTTGGTCTTCTTGGAGGATTCACCCTCCTAGTTGCATCAAAGCTGCCCATTTTCGTTACAGTCTTGTGCCCCACTGTCTCAGTTCTCTTCGAAGCTTACATCTGTATTCCTTCTCTTCTTACATACCGTGGACACTCTCTAGCCATGTGCCTCTTCTCTCCATATTTGAAACAAGCTCTAGTCAACCTGTAGCATTCCCCTCCATGGAACTTGCCGCAATGATTGCATTTAGGTACAGAAGACTTATCCCCTTCTCCTCTTCTACTGCCTCTCGCCGTTGAGGCTTGATGAGGAACATTAGAAGTCCTTATAGGTCTAAGCCCATTTGCACCACTGCTCCTCTCCTTAGACAGTAGTCTTGACACTCCTTTCAGGCATAAAAGTACCTCCTCCCCTCTTGAACTATTCTCTCCCCTTTCTCTTTTTGTTCACAACGCTATTTATATTCTCGATGTTTTCAACCCTCAGAGTCGTTTCAACCAGCTGTTGAAAATCACAAAAATTTTGCACCACCACTTTCTCTCTGATAGCTAGATGCAAGCCCGATTTGAGTCTATGGCACTTAGCTACCTCACTCATCATCATCTCTACTGCATACGGGGATAGCTGTGTAAATCGGTGCTCATACTCACTCACCGTCATTTCCCTCTAGGTGAGACTTAGAAACTCTCTCTACTTCTGTTGAATATACACCTCAGACAGGTACTTCTTCTTATAAACAACTAAGAAGTCCTTCCACGCTAGCACTGGTGGTTTCATCTGGCTCCCTAGCATACTCTCCCGCCAATGCAGAGCATCTCCCTGTAGCAAGCTTGTAGCATACACAACTTTCTCATCATCCTCAGATTCCATCTGATCCAGTATTCTCCCTGTCTTTCTCAACCAAGTCTCGGCTTATTCTTGATTCAATGTCACATAGAAATCCACTGCCCTATAC
>JANIJH010000004.1:59797553-59819470 GCA_024520975.1 Erythroxylum areolatum | reverse complement strand
TGCATGAGTTGAGTGAACCATCGATGATGGTTTCTCACTGAGTTCGCAAACTCACCCAACATTGCAACTATTTTTCAGGAATTGTCGAGTACCCCGTTAGACAAACGGGAGTATGATTACTGCAAGAGAGTCAGAGTTTGAAGTCGGGATCGGTTTCACGTCTGCATTTGGGGTCATTCTGATTTATTTGTAAATTTGTATTTCCGTAGATTGTACTGTTATGACAGAGGGCCCAATTGATAAATGCTGTATTGTAATATGATTTCTGAAATAGTGTTTTGATTAAAAATATTTTCGTATCGCGGGCCCAAATTTGTTTACTAATTTACGCGTACTCGATCGTTTTCTAAAAGAAAAATGCATTACCGAGTATTTGAATTGTTTTGACTGCTCTAGTATACCACCCTCGCGGGTCACGGGCTCGGATATCACAGTCGATGTCGGGTTCGGGTCTTGCGGGAGTGGGATGCTACACTCTGGTTCCTTGCAAGCTCCATTAACGAACCCCGTATTTGTCCTTAGCTTTTAGGGCAATGGCCATTGCTTGACTCCACTGCAGGTAATTTGTCTCGTCAAGCAATGTGGCTACCAGTATGGCTCTCGGATTTTTTGATGTCGCCATTTTGTATGATTCAAACTCTTCATCTCTGGTCTAGAACTGATTTTGTATATCACTACTCTCACCTTCGTTAGCAGGCATGCTAACAAAATAGGGTTTTTCAGATATCAAGAGCTTCTTTTCTCTGATAACATGTAGAAGACAATAGTAAGGATCTAAATTTGTGAGAAAGGAAGCATCTTTATTTATGATTTGTGAAGATATATATACATTTGATTTCATAAATCTCTCTCTTATATGTTATTCTTTCGTAACAAACCTAGCTGTAGTACTTAAATAAGGACAAAGAATAATGATGAGCAGTAAAAGAAGAACAAAATTGAATTGATGAGGTGGCCCCCTATATTTTCTATATGGTGTCATTTGCTAGTGTTGACTTTTTCCTGTGAGTCCAACAGACTGAGTTCCTTCGTAAAATAGATGAAATTTGTTCGTGTGTTTGAAGTTCTTTGTCCACCAAGTCTCCAACAGAGCTTCCTATCAAGTAGGGATCGCCATTGTAAAAAGAATACAAAGCCAAAAATGGTATCATCCCAATGGTTGAGTGATACTTTGTGTTATACCAATATTTTGTGAGAGATAACCAACCATCCCACTTCCCAAGGGTCTCCCCTATTGCACAACGTAGAAACACACTAAAACTTTGTAACAACCTCTATTTGGCCCTTCTTTTGTGGATAGTAAGCAATGAATTTAAGAAGTTTAACATCTTGTGTCAAGAATAGCTTATCCTAAAATAAGGACATGAAGATTAGGTTACAACTAAAGATGATAGTTTTGGGCCAACCATGGAGACGGACAACCATATCTATAAATTTCTTAGCCACTAAAATCCATATGATTGGTTCCTTTATAGGAATAAAGTGGGCATATTTCATGAATCGATCAACCACAACTAGAATGATGGTTTTGCCTATTAGAACGAAGTAACCCCACAATAAAATCAAATGAAATGTCCAGCCAAGCACCCTGCAGAATAGATAATGGTTGTAAGGTTCAGGCCATTTGGTTAATTTCAATTTGTTACACTAAAAAATGGCACATTGCTTCATAGAAACTTTAACATCTTATTGCATTCCCTTCCAGTAAAATGATTCTTAAAACCTTTGATAAGTAGTCTTACGTCCTAAATACCCTTCCTAAGGTGAACTATGGTATACCTCCAACATTTGCTACTTAAGCATCTTGTTATTACCAATCACAAGTTTGCCCTTGCATTTAAGTATTTTGTTATCCCACAAGTACTTAGATGAGTCACTAGGATTAGCTTGTAATCATTTAGATAACCTGTTGCAGCTGAGAGTCTTGTTGTCAGCTATCCTTCATGTGATCCAACAAGGGTGAGTTGACCACCGATATGGCACAGTGATTAGCGAATAGTAATATGAGTAAATCCGTGTATACACCATTGCCATATGTCCACTTCAAGTTCTCGCAACAAGAGGTAATGTCCACTGTCTCCTTATTAGCATTTGTGACCCTATATCTCTTAGTCACATAATATTTCAAACTCAATGCTTTCACCAGCTTAGCACTAAAAAATTATGTGTACTACCTGTATCTATTAGGAAATACATTAGTTATCTCTTGATATAACCCCTCACCTTAATTGTGTGATTACCAATTTCTCCCTATATAGCATTCAATGACATATGAACTTCGTCTCTGTTCTCCTTACTGTTTATTTTGGTGAACTTCTAATTTTGATTGTCACTCCTTACTTCTATGGCTCCTTCAACATCTTCCTCCTTTACATCTTTACAATTAAGGCAAACAACTTGGCGTTTTTGCATTTGTGGTTGCAGATATATTTATCCTTATATGAGATACAAAGACCCGTCGATCTTTGATCTTCTTTCAACTACGGTAGTACGGTTTATTATTCTTATGTTTCTATTTTGTTGTTTATATGATGTATGTATATGACTTTGCTTGTGGATGAGTTTATGTTTGAGTTGGTGGAAGTTGAGTGTAATGTTGGGTTTGATTGGTTGGTGTTGGACTAATTTTTGGTTCTAATATGGTGGTTTTGTAGGGTAACTTTTTGGATTAAATATGTTTTGAGTCAGGGAGAAGGTGGATTGATTGTGGTAATGGTTACAGTTTGTAGAGTACTTACTATTTGGAAAATACTTGGATTGTTTGTGGCTATTGATGGTTATGTGAGTTCCTTTTAACTATGTGAGGATACTCTTTTGCAATCTAACAAGCATTATAGCTTTATTAACTATTTTAGGTTTGTGTATTGATACTGTTTTTTCCAAATGTCCCTTCAATCCACCCAAGAAAGAACTCAGTGCTATAAAACTATCTGAGTTAGTTATAACATTTAGTTCATCAAAATTTTCCATTTCCTCTTGAACACCACCAAGTTGCTTCAGGTGCATTAGTTCAACAATGAAGTCATCAAATAGAGACTCCTGAAATCTACATCCCAGATTTGTGACTAACTTTTAAAGATGTCAATGGCTCGGGCAGGGCTCGGGCTGCTCCTGACCCACCATATTTTTTAAAAAATAAAACATAAAAAACAATGTTATTTTTTAAGTAACAATCAGACGCTCTTTTTGACATCCCTCCTAACTCTAGCCATGTAAGGGATGCACTATCTCAATTCTTGAGATATTGTTGTTATTAGGAGAATGCCTTCCCCTCTAAATGTAATAACATGAGTTTTGCTTTTTTTCTCCTCCTAAACCTCCTCGAAAGCAAAGAATTGCTCAATCTTTTTTTTCCAATTCATGAAATTGCACCATCGAAATTAGGGAGCGTTGCCTTCATAGTTTGATTTCTATTCGACCTCTACACTTCTGCTCCAAATTCCTCCTCTCTTTCTGGTTGTTGCTTTCTCTTTCATCTTTAACTCGCTTCCCTTGGTTGATAGCTTTTAACACCTCCCAAAACTTAGCATTTATTTTCATGGACAATTTCTCCATCTTCTTATCTCTCTCATCCAACCTCTTAGCCATCTCCTTCTCCATAGAATTGAGTATGGTTTGAAGCTCTAATATGGTCACCGCTATAATACCAAAATGTAACAATAAAAATAGGAGTCATAGGAATGAATGGAAATTATTAGCATGACAACAGTATAAGTTCTTCTTCAATTATTATGACCTAGTCTTCTACTTCTTGTTAATTAGTTACAGATTTTCTGGTTGTTTTATTTTGAATTGATTCTCCATTATTCTTGGAGCATTCATAGATTTTTTATTGTAAGCTTGTGTATATATACACCTCTTTCAATGAATTCAATTAATTCAGCTCATATATTTATCCTTTGTTTATATGATATTAGAGCCTCAAACAACTCTTGCGAGTGTGATCCTCTGCTTATTTATCTAAAATGGCCCCCAACGAAAACGTATTAAATGCTGACTCGACCATTAACAACAACTCAATTGTTTAGTTCAACCCAGTATCTCAATTACCAATTAAACTCATTGGCGACCACAACTTTGCAACCTGGAAAGCACAAATATCCATGCTCATGCGTGGCCACAACCTCTTTGGGCATCTTGACGGTAAGTCACCAGCCCCATCACCAACTCTAACACAAGAGAATTAGCAAATTGAGAATCCCAGTCATAGTATTTAGTTTCGTCAAGACCGACTGATACAGAATGCAATCATGGCATCTGTAGATCTAACCATCGCCCCAACTGTCGCTGCTGCTTCCACCACCAAACTTGCATAGGACTCTCTTCATACTGCTTATGCAAACAAATTTCAAACCCGAATTTTTAGCCTTCGAGATCAGCTTGCTCGTTTCTCAAAAGAATCAAGATCTGTAGCAGACTACCTAAATCAAATTCAATCTCTATGTAATGAACTTGCAACAGCAGGTATGCAAGTTATTGATGATGAATTAATTGTAAAAGTTCTTAGTGGTCTTAGACCTGAATTTCGTGAGATATCTATTGCAATCCGGGCAAGAGATTCAATTATCTCTTATGAAGAGTTGTATGAGAAGTTGATTGATCATGAACTCTTTCTTAAACATGAGGAATCAAAGAAGACATCAACTCCTATTATAGCTGCTGTTGCCACCCGCAACAAATCCAACAACTCCAACAATCGCAACAACTGTCGACCCAACAACTCCAATTCTAATTCTCATTGGTGGAACAACAATTCCAATACTTATCAAGGGCGTAATAATTCCAACTACAATTCAGTTCGTTGTCAGTTGTACAACAAACCTGGTCATACTGCAAATGTGTGCAGATCTCAATCTCACAATCATATGCAAGTCAAAGCCAATTTTCTTTCCACTAGACAAGCTGCTGCTGATCCTTGGATTCTTGATTCTGGAGCTTTTCATCATGTCACCACTGAGCCTCATAATCTTGAGGAATACACTGGTATAGACGGCATAGTAATGTGAGATGGTAAAACAATTCCTATTACTCATATGGGTTCCATAAATTAACTTGCTTCAAATAAATCCTTTAAACTACACAACACCTTTTGTGCAACAAATATTAAACAAAATCTTGTTTCTGTCTCAAAGTTTAATCAAGATAATCTAACCTCCATTGAATTTCCCCCTTTGATTTCTGTGTGAAGGACTTGAAATCACAAACTCCGTTGATATACGGTCATATTAGAGACGGACTCTATGCGTGACCCAACTTCATCAACTCCAAACCAGCTACCAATGCCATTACTACAACAATTCCATATCGTATCATATCATATCTGGCACAACCGACTTGGACATCCCCACTCCCAAATTCTAAAATTTATTTTAAATAAAATTTCTTTACCTATTTCTTCAAAAGACAAGTTTACATATTGTAATTCTTGTTGTACAAATAAAATTCACCGTTTTCCTTTTCATAAAATGTCTCTCACTAGTAATGCTCCACTTTAAAAAAAAATTCAGTGATTTATAGGGCCCATCGCCTGTTCTTTCCGTTGACAAGAAACGTTTTTACTGCATTTTTGTTCATCAGTACACCAAATACACTTGGTTGTATACCCTTACGAAAAAAAATAAGGTTCAAGATATTTTTTCCAAATTTCACCCGTTACTGAAAAATTTTTTCAATACCAAAATCTCGTCTCTCTATATTGATGGGGGAGGAGACTATAAAAGTCTTGACACGTACCTCAATTCCAATGGAATAGAACACCTAATATCACCTCCTTATACACCACAACAAGTTGCCACAGCCGAACGTCGTCATCGACACATTATCGAAACAACCAAAACTCTTATGCATGATGCCTCTTTACCTTTATCTTTTTGGTCTTTCACTGTTCACCATGCTGTCTATTTAATAAATCGATTACCTATACCACTTTTAAAATATCAGTCCCCTTTTGAAAAGCTATTTGGTGTTTAACCCAATTACCATTCCCTCAGAACTTTTGGTTATTTGTGATACCCTTGGCTCAAACCCTATGCTACCCACAAACTTAAACCCAAGTCCACTTCTTGTATTTATTTGGGCTTCTCTCAAATCCATCATTCTCATTACAGTTTTGAACCCATCAACACCAAAATTTACATATCACGTGATGTTAAATTTGTTGAACATGTTTTTCCTTTTAAAACAAAATTTTCACATCTTCAACATGGTTTCCCTTCTCCCACTTGGGAAATTACTACATATAGCCCCCAAAATCCCTCTCCCCCAACCGAATCACCAGTCGTCTTTCCTCTACCATCGCCTCTCTTCATTCATGACACATCCACCAACCACCAATTGCATTAGTCCGTCTCCTCCGATCAGAATCAAGGGAACTCCACCATTTCACGTAATTTGCAATCTCTTAATTCTGCTTCTTCTTCTTCTTCTCAAAACCCATTTCCACAACCAACACCATCTCGAATTCACCCCTTTCCTCTTACATACCACAGCCGCACAACAATACCCCCATCTACTCCAACCTCACCAATTATACATCCACCACTGACCTCAAATCCTTCACCTCTTCAATTACCTCTCTCAACCAACCGTCCCGTCACACGATCCCAAAATAATATTTTTTCCAGGAAAACCATTCAATTACCTTGCTCATATCCCTTTAACCACACCTTCCACATATAAACAAGCACAAAAAGATCCAAAATGGCAGTCCGCAATGAAGGATGAATATGATGCCTTAATTCGAAATCACACCCGGGAATTAATTCCCCAAAGTTCTAACCAAAATATTGTTGATTGTAAGTGGATTTACAGGATCAAAACAAAAGCTGATGGCTCAGTTGATCGGTTTAAAGCTCGTCTAGTTGTCAAAGGGTTCACCCAACGCCCTGGCGTCAATTATCATTCTACCTTCAGTCTAGTCATCAAACCCACTACAGTCTGGGTTGTACTCTCCCTTGCTGTTCAGAACAAGTGGTCGTTGACTCAACTTGATGTAAACAATGCCTTTCTACAAGGCACACTTGAAGAAGAAGTCTTTATGAAGCAGCCACTTGGGTTTGAAGATCCTACTCAACCCACACATGTTTGTGGTCTGCGTAAGGCCATTTACGGGTTAAAATAGGCACCTCGTGCTCGGTACAATGAGTTAACATCTCGTCTGCTTTTCATTGGCTTTGTCAAATCAAAATCATATTCATCTCTCTTTGTTTGGAAACATTCACAAGGCATTGTGTATCTTCTTGTCTATGTTGACGACATCATCCTTACTGGTAATAATGCATCAGCAGTCTCACAGGTTATTTCTTCCCTAGCATCTCGATTTTCACTTAAAGATCTTGGTCCATTATCTTATTTTCTTGGTGTTGAGGTCCACCGTGATAAACAAGGGCTAGTCCTCTCACAAACAATATATGTTTCAGAACTTCTTCATGATCTAAATATGCATGAGTGCAAAGGTGTAACAACTCCAATGAGCTCTACTCAAAGTTTGTAAATCAATGATGGCACCCCTTCACATGATGCAATTGAATACAGAAAAGTGATTGGCAAGTTGCAATACTTATCTTTTACCAAGTTGGAAATCTCATTCTAAGTCAACAAATTATCTCAATTCATGCATGCACCTTCTCAAGCTCAATGGAAGGTTGTCAAACACCTACTCCGTTACCTTAAGTCCACCACTCACTATGGTCTTCGTTTCACTCTCAGTAGCAATCTTCAATTATCCATGTACTCAGATGCTAATTGGGCTGGAAATCTCAATGGTCGAAGTTCCACTACAGGTTATATTCTTTTTCTTGGTCTTTCAAGAAACAAAGGATAATTGCTCGTTCCTCAATAGAAGCTAAATATAGAGCCGTTGCAAGTGCTCTTGATGAAACAACTTGGGTCAAAAATCTCCTCCAAGAACTTGGCATTACTATTTCTCAGCCTCCAATCATTTTACTGCGACAACTTAGGCGTCACCTATCTATGTCATAAACCAGCTCTTCACAGTCGCATGAAACATGTGGCCGTCGATTTCCATTATGTTAGAGAAAAGATTAAAAATCAGCAACTAAAATTGACTTATATCTCAAGTTTAGATCAACTGTTTGACATATTCACAACACCACTTCCTAAACAATCTTTCAATCGTCATTTATGCAAGCTCGGTGTTGTTCCACACCATCCATCCCTGAGATACTCAACTTCCTACAACAACCTAACACACTCGACAAAAAGCCCTTTGACACTTGGCACCTATGCTAACGGTATGTAAAGAAAATAAAAACAAATCTTAAAGCAAGTATTTGGGAATTAAAATGACTATAAACACACTGTGTGTAGCTTTAATAAACATTGTGTTTGGAATCTTTTGTATTACCAACTATAAATTAACTAATGGCTTAAGTTGAGAAGGAATGATGCACATTAAGGGGCTCAAGGAGTATTAAACTTCTATCATTAATCACAAATCTAAAAAGAGTGTTAATACCAAAAGAAATACCAATTATTACAAAGTCAACCACGAAAGATATCAAAGGTATAATCTTTTCAGTTGCAACATAACTGAAATGTCAATTTCAACGTCATTTCTCAAAGTACAAATCTAAAGATTCCAAATACATGAACAATGGAGATGTCAGAGTTTAAAATGATAACAAAAACCATCATAAGTAATATCAAGGAACCAATTTCACCCCAACAGTTCTAAGCAATGAATAAATACAATATCCTTTTGGCAGGGGAAAGAAAAGATTCAGAATCCAAGCGATCCTTTTATTTTTCCATTTTCTTGGATTGTTGAAGACCACGTGATAACAAGTGGCTAGATGCCATCTCCAATGGCCACTATGTTTTGAGCTCTGAAGTTGCTTTCAATCTTTGGTGGACCTGAATGCCGCCTTGGTCTGGCCGGTGACAGTGGATAAGAAAGCCGCTTCTTTGCTGGCCCTGTTGATCCCTTTTCCTTGTCTGGTATCCCATTCTTATCTAGCCCCAGTTGACTTTGCATCCGGGATTTCGCTCTTGCAGACTTGGTGGCTACCATGTAGCTTGGAACAGTTGAAGAGCTCCCCATACTCTCATCATCTTGCACTGATGACCCTGCAATGCTGTGTCTCCTAGATTGCATGCTGATCATGCTTCTGGAGTCATCATCTTGACCCCCAATGCTGCTCCTTGGGCTTGCTGACTTCAGTTTTCTAGCAACTGCAGAAGAAGCTGGCTTTAGAGGAGTTGAAGGAGAGTGTAGGCTCACAGTTTTGCTAGGCTTTTCACTTTCGCCTGGTGATAATTTCTCCAAATTCAGCTGGTAGCGTGCATAGGACCTTGTAATCTCCCCTCCAATGCTACGACTTGCACTCTTTACAGATGAGTGGTCATTAAATTCTTTCTCTGCCATGCTCCGGCTATCCCATGGATGAGCAGCCATCCATCTTTCCAACCAGCTCCAACCCCATGTAGGATTGCCTACATTCATGAACATCGGATTTGCAGATCTTGGGGGATTTTTCCCGGTTTTCTACAAGGGAAATCCAAGCAAGGTTAGACACAGAAATCATAAGGAACTCCACAAAATCTGAAGGAACTTGTCTTGAAGGATGAGTTTTTTCCCTTCCAGTGACCATATCTTCACTCGGGGTACAAAAATATTAATTGCATTGCAGTATTTCAGTAAGAAACTACTAAATCAGAAGTTCTCTTGAACCATGGCCTTTAAACTTGAACAAGCAAATGAGTCCAATATTGCGTGTAGCGAATAAAACAACCAAAATTATCCCATCACGACCTTGATTCCTCATAGCATAATTCGCTAAATTGAAAAATTCAGTCACCTGATGAGAGAATGCATAAGCCAGCGATCTTTCCCTTCTCATTGCAGCCTCATACTTGCTAAGCAGGCTAGCTTCGACTTGTTCCTTTGATTGTAAGCTGTCATCCCATTCCTCTTTCATCTATCACAACAACGAAATAGTCATAAGCTTAAGGGAACATGACTAGAAGCCGCCAGAAATAGCACTTAGAACATGAGGAAATATAGTTGCTGATCCTATAATTTTTCCATCTTTGTAAGAAACATAATTATACAATCATTTGGATGTTAAGTTTTGACGCCTTTTTGGGGAATATCTTCACAATATCACTTTAAGTTTATGTTGGAAATATAACTCGAAACTAAAGTAGTTGAACTGCCACCAAAAATCCTGAAGTAGGAAAGATATTAGAGACTTGATATTTTAAAATGACATAGTATGAATATTGAAATTCTGATACTGTGAATCTAAGACAAAGCAACATGAGAAATTCACATATTAGTATAAAGGCTAGAAAGGCAAACCCGCAAATTCTCCAGCTCTTTGGCATGCTTCTGTAGGAGTTGTCTTTGAAGGGCCTGGTTCTCTTCTGACATTCTGATTCTCCTAGTTTGAATTTGAGACTGAACTCGGGATAAAGTTTGCATGCACCGAAGGGTATGTACAGCTTGTCGTTTGACAGTTGGTCCTTCCATTAGCGACTTAAGCCTGACCAACCCTCTCAAAGCATGCAATGTCCTTCTTGCCTGAAAAGAGAAATCAGAAATAATGAAGACTAGCTTATAATGTTTTTTGTCATGGTTAATAGTATAGTTTGCAATAGAGGAAATAGACATCAGATTTTGGAAGAGAACTTAAATACAGCAAAATTATCTGCGATAACTCGCAGCTTCAACCATCTTTCACAAGAAAACAACAATGTTCATATCAAGAAACTATAAGCTTCCCATACTCTTACTTACACAACTAACGAGTAACAAGAATAAAACCTTCTAAAAATATGGCTTCTCTTAGCCCAGTTAATAGTGAAAGTTCCAAGACAAGTATAACGGCAAATAACTTGAATAGCTAATTGGAATGTGGCATTTGTAAATTGAAAAGTGTATGCAACAAAGCAAAGGGCATTTGGAAACAACATATACTGGTTCTCATCAATTGGTCACGGTACAGCATAACCTACCAAGTATCCTCTGAATGTTGTTTGAATCATTATTGCAGCTGCTTGTTCACTGAGTTTGCCAGCAAACCTATTAACTTTAGCAACTTGCACAATCTCCACGGTTGGCTGGACAGGAGTAAAAGCAGGCTCAGCTGCTACAGGTGTTGCAATAGGAGCAGAGTAAGGATCTTTGTGCTCTTCACTTGTGCTTTCAATTAATTTCACTTCCTCTGATTGAGAAGGGGGAGATGGTACTGTCACAGTCCCCAAAGAAGCGGAATTGGAATCCAGCCGCTGCAGCTCGGGAAAGGATTTGTCCTTCGGTTGATTTGATTTCTGTAAAATAATTTTGTTATTAGTACAAACTGAAAAGTTACATCAAAGTTTGTAGGGAAATGGTTTCAGTTACCTTATCCTTTTTCTCTTTGGTATCTGGGCTGAGGGCCTTCTTGATGTTAGAAAACCATTTTCCTTTCTTACCCATTTTCTAGTGACCAATTCAGTTCAACCTGTTCCTGAAACAAATCGAGGGACCAATTCTGAAACCAGTCAATACCATTATAACATACAAATAAAGAAAGGAAAACTGAATATAGTTAAACAAAACTGTTCTAAAAACAGAGCTAGAGAACCTCATGGGCAGTGTCAATGAAAGATTAAGAAAAAGGATAAGAAAAAAAAAGAGAGCTACGATCGTGATAAACACAAACTGAACTCCCTAAGGGAGATGGAAAACAAGGGTAAGAATCGAAAAAATGTGACAGAGGAGGTGAAAGTGTTGACTGAGCTCGTTTGGTTAAGTCCCAATCTGGTGACCGCTGAACATTACAGAGTTAGAATAGCTTCACCTTAACAAAAGTTCATTAAAATGGTAAACTTAAGAGCTGAGTTTTCCATTTTTCTACATTTCCAACATACTCTCAACGAACAAGCAAACGATAAGAAAAATGACAAGTTAGATGCAGCCACCGACAGATAATTCAAAGCAATTATGCAACAAAAGAAACAGATTTTGAACACAGATTCACCACAATCCAAAAGAAACAAAGACAAAACTGTACAACGGCCAAATGAAGCGAAGAAAAGCCAAAATCTTTTAAATGGGGTCTAACGAATCCAGAGGAAACACATATACCAATAAGCAAAGCCAAGTGGGAAGATCTCAAAATGCTATCTTGACAAGAGTTTCCCAGATGGGTCTTTTTCTTCGTTATGAATCTATAGAAACAGAGCAAAAAGCTTGAAGAAAAGATGCTAAAGAAGGGTTCTTTGGGTATGGAGAGACAAATGGATCTTTTGTTCCACCGGCACTACGAGGCGAGAGAGAATATGGGCATGAACCAGCTGGTTTAGCTAAGTTTGACCCCACTTCTTATTGATTACCGATTAGGGACAATAATGAACCCCACTTTTCGTTAATGGCAGCCTTGTTCTTTCGGTGGCAAGGACCTTTCTCATGTTTGTGACCTCCATGGACAATTAGTTTGACTGTGACTTTCCAATTTCTGAGGTAGATACAAGTGTAGACACTGTAAATTTCCAGACTGACAGTTCAGATTTGACCACAAGAACATGCTTAACAACATGAGAGTTAGAACAAGATTCCGCTTTAAAACCATCCAAGTCATCTTGTCTTGTAATGTTATCTAAGTGATTAGATGTTGGCCTATTTACGTTTGTCACCAAAGTTTGCCTTAAATTGGCAATATCTGTGAGACAACTGTCTTTCAATTTTTATTCCTGAAATGAATGTCTTTAAAATATATTTTATGTTATTAAACAATAAAATTTTACTAATTTTCTGTCGAATTATTTTATCAAAAATTATTACTAATATTTATATCAGTTTTATTACATAAGCACAACAATAGACTAAAATACAATTTTCATTAAAATAGTTTAATAAATTCTTAACTAAATTCTTTTTAATTTTTAATAATGTATTCTTATAGTTTAAAATAATAAAATTTTATAAAAATACAAACATATGTTATAGTTTAGGAAATTTCAAAAAATTATTTAAATTTTAAAATTCTAAAAAATTTCTTATAATTTTTATGTTTTTAGAAAAATTCATTCTCTTATACTTAAGTTAAATAATAATAATAAAATATACCAGGCATAAACAACTAATCAAATGTTATTGATATAATAACTCAACTCAACTCTTAAATTTAACTTAAATTAAAAAAAAAGAGTTTTAAAAAAATTAAAAACTACAAAAATTTTAAAATCTTAAAATTTTCATTTTTTTACCTTAAAATTTTTAATATATATATAAAAACAGCCCTATATTTTTATATTAAGTTTATATTGTCACCTTTGTATTGACATTTTGTCCTAAGAACTATTACAAAAGATCCAAATTTTTTTACCATGTCAACAACTTTCCACACGATAAGAGACAAATCAATGCAAGTTTTGTCAACTTTTATTTTTCTTTTTGTGAAGGTAGAGTTAGGACCAGATCTTCTGGTTCCGTAAATTAATTCTTACCATGTTTTATTATATCTCATTCATATATTTATGTAGGACCTACACAAGTGCGGGGATAAAATCAGCTTAACCATGATTGGAACACATTAGGGGCATAGAGAATTTGGTATGAGATAAACAGCCGAATAATGATTCTATATTACATACAACTCGGCACGACCCTTCTTCTGTACTAGGTTTGTTTCTTATTTAATGTACTTTTGTATAGCTAGATTACAAATGGAGTACATGTATGTTTAGTCAAGATGCACAAAAACTGATTTGTAAGGCACAATCAAGTTCAAATGAGTAGCCTTCATGTCCTGCCCCATCATTGTATGTAGTGGTTGAGCAAGATGCCTTTGTAGGTCCAGGAATTTGTTAGCTAGCTAGCAACACGTAAATAAGAATACTAGATCACTTATTCCCGTTATTCTGTGCTTATTTTATTTTATAAAATCCATCAATTTAATAAATAGAACTTATAGAAATTAGATGGATAAGATGACTTGAGCACAGGAAAACAGAGTAGAGGCGAATCAAGGATGGATGTACATTGGGAACAAGTGGGGGCTTACCTGTAAAAAATTTTATATAAAAATATTATTATTTTAAATTCTGATCCTATAAAAAATTATAATTATTTTGCCTCCATTCAAAATATTATTATTTTGTCCCTATTTAAAAAAATTTCTAGATCCGTCCTTGAAGGGAATAGAAGATTTGTCCCCCTTATTAAGGGATTATATAGAAGTAAGGCTGCGTACTATCAGACCTTTCTAGATCCCACTTTATTGTGGGACTTTAGATTGAGTGCAATGATGATAATGATAATGATTAAGGGATTATATACAGTCAAATGAAAGAAAATCTAATCCAAAGGAAATTGTCAACTGTAACTCATGTAAATAACAACAATAACATTCAATTAAAGTCCTTCTGAAACGCAAAGTCCGGAAAGATTTAGTAATATACAATCTTACCTTTATTAAATAGAGAGGTTGTTTTCAATGTTTGGAACTCAAATAAGAAACAAAAGCAAATAATTCAGCTTTCTTGTAAGTTTAGGGATATAGTTGATATGTCAATATTTATTGTATCAATAGACAATAGTAGTCTAAAGAACCATATTTGTTTCAATATTCATAATAATCAAAAACAAATAAGGAGTTGGATTCAACTAAACAATTTGAGTGTAACATCTCAACTAATAGGAAGTCTTTGAATGAACCCTTTTCTGACAACTTTTGGTCAGTTTAAAAACATTATTTTATATTTTTATAAAATTTTCTTTGATTCGTCAAAGGGTTTCGTACAACTTTTGAAAAAATCGAACGCTACATGCTGCGTTTTTGGCATGTCCTGTTTCACAAGTTTCATAGCCCGTGGCCTTAATTGTTGATTTGAAACTTATCTGATTTCCTGTTCTGCCGACCATCTGATCAAGATCATTGTAATGCCCGAATTTTGTTATGTTCCTGAAGTAGCCTTAAGACTTATGGTATCTCAGCGATCCAACACAATGTCTTATGACTGTTGGTTAGGAATGGAGTGGAGCAGAGAAGGAACATGGAGTTTATGGCACCAACTGTCCCATTCCTCCGGGACAGAATTTCACTTACGTAGTTTTCATTTGTAGTGTATGTCTGTACACGACTAGTAAAGTCGTTGGCTGCATAATTATGCATATTGCATGTCTGTACACGACTAGTGAAGTAGTTGGCTGCATAATTGTGAATATTAGGTTAATGATAAAATAAGAATGATATGATGATTTGCTTGCATCATTGATGCTTTACTTTTGGGTGATAACATGAAGCTACTGTCTATGTAAATGACTTCTGAAATTATCAACAAGATCAACTCAAGAAGGTAATTAAAAACATTACACGAACAAAAAGACTTACGATACATAAGTTTCTCGAGCATATTCGTTAGAAGTAAGATTCCGTACTTTTGGACCTTTTCTGACCTGGTATTCATTGAAACTTTTGTTATTGTAGATTTGTAAGGTTTATCTCAGAGAACCAGCACCTGAGGTGCTTAGAAGATCATCTGCTCAGGTTTTCCGATTGGGAAATTGAAGACGCCAAAGCATGATTTTAGAGCAGTCCTCAGGTGGGATTCCCTTTAACTTGGTCTCATCTTCAAGAGCTACTTCTTTGACAAATTTGATTGAATTCTTCAATGGATGAAAAGAAAAACAAGTATTAAAACACAATGTCCTTCCAAGCACTCAATGAACAAATCTCTTACCTTTTGCATGTTTCCATTACTTTCCTGTCAAACCTTATGTTGCAGATCGAAGAAAAATTCAGACATTTTGTCAAGGCATTACCTAATGTCTAAGATGCTTAGAAAGTTGGCTAACAACTACTGACTCCTAATTATTACAAGTTGGTATCGCTGGACCCCATAGATACTCTGTCAAGTCCTTTTACGTGTTATATGCAGCGTGATCGAATCAATGCAAAGGTATAGCAGAATCTCATGATTTCAGAGAATTTTAATCTAGTACAAGAACCTGTAACTAGAACTGTTTACCTGTGAGGTCTGTTGACCTGAAGAAGGGCGACCCCATCTTTCAGGGTCCCAAAGGATTGAGCTGTTGAACCCAAAACTTGAAACATGGATTGGAGGAGGATTTGTATCAGTTTCATTGTTCATTTTCATCAGATGCCATCCAAGAACCTGGGAGGAATCGCATACGGGTCCTTCAATTTTCACCTTGTTCTTGTTTGCTGAAAGTATTGCCATTGCCCACGTACCGAATACCCTGAATCAACCTATACTTTAGTAGCTATTCTGATAAATGGACTATTGACACGCAGAACTGGTTGAAAGAGACATGAAAAAGGAAAACTGAGAGGAGATTAGTAACATACTCGATTTCTCTGAGTTCATCAAAGAAGCTGAGATCGTACACATTGGAGAGACCAGCAAAATGAACAATCCCACTGAGCCTGTGATGTTCAATGTGCCTTAGTGCAACGTTCCTCTGATGATCCAATTCAGCTTCTGTATCAGTAAAATTCTCTTTAAACACCAAATGCCTGTACAAAATGCCTGTTCTTCTGAGCATCGCCGACACTTCATTAGAACCTGACTGCTTCTCCACAACAATCCACAGAAGCGGTGGAGCTATCAGCCTTATAGTATTAGCTAATCTACTCAAGAACACCCCCCTATATCGATCTTTATCAACCGTTGGTGTAACAATGATAATGAGTCTTCTAGGTGCCGTACTGGGTTGCTTAAAATCTTCTTTCTTCAAGAGCATTTGTCTTTTAGATTCTTCGGACCTTTTTCGAAGTGGCAATGGAGCTATCGAACTGCGATTAACATTATTTCTGACACGCGGTGTCACTGCTCGATTATGCAACATTTCAAGTGGCGGCGGTGAGAACTGCAATTTGTTCGACGTCACTGCTCGATTAAAGAAGAAAGAAGCTTTACTACTAGGAGCAAAACCAGTGAAGAACCCCATAACGAAGCACAAAGCAAAATGAACTACTGCTTTTCTCCAAAGCTGGACTTTCTTCTTTGATCTTTCCAGGCTCCCCATTTCAAATAAACCACCAACTTGTTCGATATCTCCGTTCTTGGATATTTGAGATCACTGATCACTGAAATATGGTGGAAAAGATTGTCTCCTCTATGTCAAATAAGTTGGCATGTTGCATTTGAATGTCACACATCAAGTGCGATAATTTATTAGACAGAAGGTAGCAAGCATCACTGATCTATGACAGGAACTTGCAAACTCAAGGACATATAGTTTTATTGGGAGTTGATACTTTCCAGGAAAACATTGCTTTGATTGATTATCACTCAAAGAAATGTAGAAACTTACAAATGGAGGACTTCAGTTGCTGTTCTGCACCTAAAAGTTGTTGGGATGGAACCCATCTACAAAATATTTTTAGCGAATTATTATCCATATCTGTTTATGTTACTGATTTGTACATCGAACGTACATGTTTTTAGTTCGTCTTTACACCAAATATACAGAGTTTTTGTATTAAGCAACCTGTTCTTAGATGAAACTGCATAAAAGGAGAATTATCTCTATCAGATAAAAGCATAATGTGTGTTGGTATGGTTGTTGAGAATGTATTCATGCAAGAACTTCAGGGGAAGAGTGAAATCAAGTGACCATTGTTCTTTCTTTTGCACATTAGCTTCTTTTGGAGTGTCCATCAACTGGAATGAATGTGTGAGGCATCTTAATTATCAATGATGATCAAGAGATTCTGGTTCAAACCATCATTTGCAACAAGATTAAACACAATATTAGAGGTAGGAACCCACAAAACACACCTCCTGCTTTCCTCCAGGATGGGATTGTCTTACCATAATAAAATGGACAGCTCTAAAACAGAGCTTGTTTTCAATCTGCATATTGGATAGTAAGGCCCTGTTTGATTTGAGGGTTAATAATGGAATGGAATGGAACGTAACACACTTTCATCGTTTGTTTGAAGGTTTCATAATGGAATGAAATGGAATGGAATAAAATGGGATAGAAGTTGAGGGTTTCATGTTACGTTCCATTCCTTCCTAAACAGTGAAAATAAGAAACTTCCGATTTGGGAAGTTTAGGATGAAACGTAACCTAATAAATACATACTACCTAATATACCCTTAATAATTCTTCTTAATATCAACTCTAACTAAATCATAATATTAATATATCAAATAGAATATAGTAAGATTTAACATAATAAATTTTATTAAATAATTAATAATAATATTTTCATATTATTGATAATAAATTACTACATTACATTATGAAACCTTCCATCCTTTCCGAACAGCTTTTTACTATAAACCATTCCATTCTATTATAAACCATTCCATTCTATTCCCTTCCCTTCTATTATATTCCATCCTTCCCGAACAGCTTTTTACTATAAATCATTCCATTCCATTATAAACCATTACATTTCATTCCCTTCCCTTCTATTACATTCCATTCAATTAATTAACATCCAACCAAACAGACCTAAGTGTCACAATGATTGCAGCTACTAGATGTAATTAGAAATAGCAATAAGTTGAAGTACACGTCCCAGATTATTGGAATCAGACTGAACCCAATCCAATCCCTCAAATCACGCCCTAAGCTGTTTGTACCGTCAAAGATAAGATTATTTAATGTAATTGTCCAAAAAAAAACCTTATTTTAATATTAAATTTTGACAAAATAACTTCATTTTGTCGCCAGTCAGGTCAGGAAGTTTCAGACTGACCCTCTTAACTCGAGTCCGAACAATTTAAACTTGACTTGGAATTAGCAAAACAGAAGTGCCCAATAGAAACTCAACACTAGAAGTTACAAGCACCCAGTTCAAAATCTGGAGAAATGTTTTAACATAAGAAAATCTTAAAATGATTGGTAGAGCTCTGAGGGAAAAATAAGAGGCGATCCACAAAACTGCCAAAGAAACTGGAAAAGTTTAAAGAAAACCAAAGGAACAGTCTAAATACTGACAAACATCAATATTTTACTTTCCCTTCTTTGCAGCGGACTTGGTGACCTTGGCACCAGTTGGATCCTTCTTCTCAACACTCTTGATGACACCGACAGCAACAGTCTGACGCATATCCCTGACAGCAAAACGACCAAGTGGTGGATACTCGGAGAAAGTCTCAACAACCATGGGCTTAGTGGGAATCATCTTCACGAATCCAGCATCACCATTCTTCAAAAACTTGGGCTCCTTCTCAAGCTCCTTGCCAGATCGTCTGTCAATCTTGGTCAAGATTTCAGCAAACTTCACAGCAATGTGTGAGGTGTGGCAATCCAACACTGGGGCATATCCGTTTCCAATCTGACCAGGGTGGTTCATGATGATGACCTGAGAAGTGAAGTTGGCAGCCTCCTTGGCAGGATCATCCTTGGAGTTGGATGCAACAAAACCACGCTTCAGATCCTTCACAGCAACATTCTTAACGTTGAATCCAACATTGTCACCTGGAAGAGCCTCTTGGAGGGCCTCATGGTGCATCTCAACAGACTTAACTTCAGTGGTCAGTCCAGAGGGGCCAAAAGTAACAACCATACCAGGCTTCAGGATACCTGTCTCAACACGACCCACAGGGACAGTTCCAATACCACCAATCTTGTACACGTCCTGGAGTGGAAGTCGGAGAGGCTTGTCAGAAGGTCTCTTGGGCTCATTGATCAAGTCAAGAGCCTCAAGGAGTGTAGGACCCTTGTACCAATCAAGATTGGTAGATCTCTCAATCATGTTGTCACCCTCAAAACCAGAGATAGGCACAAATGGGATCTTGTCAGGGTTGTAGCCAACCTTCTTCAAGTAGGAAGAAACTTCCTTAACAATTTCATCATACCTAGCCTTGGAGTACTTGGGTGTGGTGGCATCCATCTACATTAATTACATAACAAAACAATAAATAAAGGTATGATAATTAATCCTGAACATTTGAGGAAATCTACCAGTGTGAATCACAAAGTTCATTAAAATAGGCTACCTTGTTACAGCAGCAAATCATCTGTTTGACACCAAGAGTGAAAGCAAGAAGAGCATGCTCACGGGTCTGACCATCTTTTGAGATACCAGCTTCAAAACCACCAGTGGTAGAGTCAATGATCAGAACAGCACAGTCAGCCTGTGAGGTACCAGTAATCATATTCTTGATAAAATCACGATGTCCAGGAGCATCAATCACAGTGCAGTAGTATTTGGTAGTCTCGAACTTCCACAATGCAATATCAATGGTGATACCACGCTCACGTTCAGCCTTAAGCTTATCCAAGACCCAGGCATATTTGAATGACCTCTTGTTCATCTCAGCAGCTTCCTTCTCAAATCTCTCAATCACACGCTTGTCAATACCTCCAAGCTTGTAGATCAAGTGGCCAGTGGTGGTTGACTTGCCAGAGTCCACATGGCCAATGACCACAATGTTAATATGAACCTTCTCCTTACCCATTTTAAAACCTGGCAGAGAAGCTAAATTTAACAGAAACAAAAGCATTTATTCAGCACAAGGGATTATCAACAACTTGCAAGAACACAAAAAAGAAAAGATCAGTGTGAGTTTAGTTTTCACACTTCAAAAGTGAACAAAAAGCAACAGTAAACCATCAACTGTCAACAACCAGTAATTTTGTCTAATCTCATAAATTCCCAACAGATAAAGATAGTTAATGATTATAGATGTGGCTGCTGGGTTTCGAGCCCAGATCCCCACAATAATAAGTGTGGGATTTACCATTAAACTACAGCCACTAAGATGCAAACTAAATCGTGAAAAATCAGACCTTCGGTGATAAATGGGAAATTAAATACAAATCATGCCTCAGGTTGAATTTTTCCTGCTGAGTTTCATCACACATAAGAAAGATCTATCTGCATCAGCATAGCTGGATAAATCCAAATACATCAACGTCCGAAAAGGAGAATCCCTAATAAGGGTCGAGATTTTACATGACAATGATTCAAAACCCAGAATAAATCATAACATAAAAAATTTTGTAATAGGAAATAGATCTGAAAAAAGTATTCTAAGAACGTAGCTCTAAATTATAACGCTATCCGCACGTCACCAATATATCATGTACCATATAAAGCAAATCTATGCTATCCGCACGTCACCAATATATAATGTACCATATAAAGCAAACCTATCATTTACCCCAATAAACTAGTCACCTCATACAAGAAGTTTAAACAAAACCGCAAATTCATTTTCAGATCTAATGAAAAAACCAAGCAATTACTTCAGATCACAAAAGGTACACATCTTCAAAACCGCGCAGCCGATAAAAGGTAAACGCGCTAATTTAATTTAACTAACACGAACCATAAAGCTAAAAACTGAATCAAATAACGCTAAAACCGACGAAGAACACAGGTGAAGAAGACTAAAAAATAGAGAAAGATCGAACCTTGAAATGAATAACTTTACTAACTAGAAGCTCTCTCACAGTGAGTAGACTGACCGCAGAGAGCAAGCGAAAGAGGCCGACAAATGAGGCTTATGCAGCATTATATAGTGTCACTAACCCTTAGGGTTTTCTATCTGCCGTCGGATTAGATGATCCAACGCTTCTCACGAAGAGATCGAATCAACCGTTGAAATTTCTGATTCTGATCCTGCGCTTGTCGCTACTGCCACGTAGCATTGACTTTTAATTTCTTTATATATTTTAAAGTGTTGAGTTTGCGTGTGAGAGAATACACAGCGAGGGTAACTTAGTAAAAATATTCCTAAAATTCGAGATTAGAATTCAGTAGTATATAACCTTATTTTTAATTAATAAAGAGATTGGTTATAAATGATTTCTATAAAAATAGAAAATAATTAACTAATAAAATAATTAATTAATTATGAAATAAGTAATAAACTAAATAGTACGATAAAGAATAATAATAATAATTGGTTCTGCCGGATTTTGGCTGAACTGCATATTGCCGTTTGGATCCATGAGTCTGCTACTCTTGGTGATGATTCTG